>CADDIJ020001241.1:7869-89583 GCA_902809745.2 Tetradesmus lagerheimii | reverse complement strand
GGAGTCATCACAGCAGAGAGGTGTACATGCACGCTTGCTAACCTTGAGGGCAGGGCTCTTGACTATGTGCGCAAGAATGCTAGACTAGTCCAAAGTATGTTGGACACAATGCATATGCGCATGCTTCAGGAAGTGGGAGTGCTCCATCTAGACTTGTCTGCATCAAACGTTGGGTGCTGTTTTTCAAGTGATTTTCAGAAGCTTGCCCTACGCATTTTAGACTTTGGAAAAGTTCAAAGTAACGTTTGTTGCCATAAGCTGTATTCGCTTCCCAAGGCTCAGCGAGATGAGGTCATTGAGTTGATCAAAGATTTCAGCAAAAATATAGTTGACTCGCCTGCTGTGCTTGGGACAGCTGACACACAGAGCCATTGGATTGAGCGATGGTTTAGGGTTTAAATGGGGTCCGGGGCCATAATGTACGGTACACTATTCATGTCAGCACAGTGTGTTAGTGAATTCGCAGGCAATAGCTTAAAGGTAGGGCTTTGTGAGGGATTAGAATAACTAGATAGGTAGCATCACATTCAGGTATGCCCCATCATGCTTACCAACGCCACTTAGAGCCAGGCAAGCGTCAAGCAAGCTATCAACAAGGATCTGCAAGGATGGTACCAACCCCCTATTGTGGTAGTGACGTTGCAACGCTAAAGCAAACTGTGTGTGACAGCTAATGAAGCGATCAGTCAGTACAGAGCAATTGACTGTGCTTCCTGGCAGAGCAATGATTGTGTTGGACAACCAGTTTTTGATTATTTGCATGTGAGCCGTTGCAAAAGCATGGGCAGCTGTACTACGAGTCAGCAAGTTCTTGTGTTGCTTCATGCTATCCGGGCCTAGTAAGATACCCTCTTGCAGGTACACGGCGTGATCATGCAACAACAACTTGCAAAGCGCTGGCAGCAGTCGCTCTATCTTGGTGTGTAGATTTCCAGATGATGGAGTGTTGAACATGGTGCGGGCCGGCAGCATGCACAGTCTATTGTAACAGGCTGGATCACTTACGGCCAAGGCACCTAGATCTAGCAAGTTTGATGGGTTACAACAGATAAATGTCAGGTTGCTTGATCCCACGCTCCCAGATGTCATGTACTTGAGGGCGGCCACGTCAAGTTGTTTGCTTGCAGTGCTGCCAGAACTCAGCTCATCAAACGCCTCAACGGCCAACGGGTGCACATGACATGATTTGCGCTTCAGGTATGTTGAGCTCTGGCCAACCGTCAAACTGTCACCAGGTGACACTGTGCAGAGACTATGGCCAAACAGTTGCTGAAGTACAGATGTCAAAAATGTGGTCTTGCCCCGGTTGCCCTGGGCTGGGCCAAGCGTGTCAACATACATGACCACAGACTTGCTCGTGTCACCGAATGCTGGCGCCATAGCTCTACTGAGTTGGCGTAGCAGCCAGCACATCTCAGAATGTTCTGGAAACCACGAGGTTAGCAATGCACGAGCTTCATTTATCTCACCAGGGGTTGCCTTTGCAACTTGTGCATAACACAGGTTCAGGGTCGCTAACACGTAGTGGTCAGTCTGGTACGGCAAGTTGTGAAATTTTCCCGTGGCAATGTCCAGAAAGCCATCCCTCAATGCTATTCTTTTGTGCGTTGCTTTAGCACATGCGTTTTGAAGATCTGCTATGGTAGGCAAGCAGGTTCTCAGAGCCCGCAACAGTGATAACTGAGCAGGTGTGGATTGTAACAGACGGGTCCTTTGCTCAGCAGGCATGCACTCAGCAAGCAATTCCCTGTGATGGTTGTCAAGCCACTCAACTAGAAACATAGCCGCATCTGTAGCACCCATTGACACCCACAGGCCAAAAGGATTAGGAGCGTAATAGCATTGTTGTGTATGGCTGTTGTGCTCCCTGGCTAGTGGCAAGGCTGCTAAACCATGCGCGTGCAAATTGAGTGAAGTTGCTATTTTGTGGCCAGCACGCCGTGAAACCAACAACATATTTGCGGTCACTGGGCGGCCCTGTGGGCAGCTATCGGTCTTATTGCGTGCCATTACAAGGTTAAAATCAGCAAATATATTCAGTCATCATCCTCAGCATCTAGCAACAAGCAGCCTTCAGGCTCAGGACACGGTGGGGGCGGCCCTGTGCCTTTCTTACCTGGGTTTTGGCGTACCCAGTCTCTCACCTCCTTCCGGCATGCTGTTTTGATCACAGCTCCTCTTCGCGTCGGTCAAGCGGCCGGTTCTCTTGAATTGCCAGTAGACATCTATCACGAAGCTAGCATCAAAGTCCACCGGCTGGTCGTGATGCATCCAGTCAAACAAGTTCTGAAATGCTTCATCGGGCAAGAGCGTTTCAAAGCTTGCTGCATCCTTGGGCGGGACAGGCGCTATGCCTTTCTCAGCTGGGTAGTGTGCTGCCTCCCACGTGCGGACCGACCACCCCCTTGGGTTTTCATTGGTAGGCACTCCGTTGACCGTGTTTCTCAGTGTTTGCAGCTCCGCCGGGGAAAGCGCACCTGTGTCTTGGTACTTGTGATACATGTTGTAAAACCTTTCAATGTTTTTGAAGGACCATGCGGGCTGATGGCCGCGAACCTTCATCTTGTGATGCCAGTCAAGCATTAGCTGCAACATCTCAGCAGTGGACTGGACTCCTTTGGAAGGATCTACCTTCACTCTGCTAGAAGAGGAGGAGTGCTTGCCTTTCCACTGTGTCCTTGCATACTGTGAACTTTTAGGATGCATGATGCAGTCTTGAACAGATTTAAATGCATGTCATCTCTTTAAGTGACTTACCCTAGTACAATCCGGAGATTGTACTTGCCACAGGCTTGGCAGACCTTGCAGGCCCTGATGAAGGCACTGCCACAATGTGGGAACTTCTTGAGGTATTTCGGACACCCTAGAGCACTATAACATATTATTATTACCCTAGAGCACTCTGAGAGTGCCGTGCCCGGTGAGCCTTGTAGAATGCCTCAACTAAGAGAAGCCTGGCAGGCTTCATTCGGTCAAAATTTCTCCAAAAATTATGATCTATGTTTGAAAGTTACAGTATGACTGAGATATGCATAAGGCCACCTAGCAGGCAGCCCAAGTTAGTGCCAGTGGAAATCCTAGCAGCACAGTTTGGTATCACAGACCTCCCATCGGCCGATGAATTGCCACCTAGCTACCAGGGTAGTACACGCATGTGGTTAAATAGAAAACTGCGAGCTCTACAAGGAAAAAATGCACAGGCGTGGAAATCAATCAAGGCCGATCCAATCAAGCACCAAAGGGTGGCACAACAGAACAACTCATGTTCCAGGTCGTACAGAAAGCGAAAGCGTGTGCTGTCTCCAAGAAATTAGGCAAATCTTTGCACCGTAACCTGTGCAGTATGATGCATTTGTGTTGCTAAGTGTCATGCACGACTATGGCCTTGTAGACAAGGCTTCTGCAAAGTACCATGTCTTGCGCGTTATCAATGGGGGTAATCCACTACCATGTTGTAATGACAGTGAAGGGCAGTTTCTGCACGAATTGAAGGCAGAAATGAAGGCGATCTCAAACAACTTGTACACTGACCCTGAGTTTGCAAGCTATGCCAAGGTTGCAAAGAAAAAGAAGGGCGCTGTCACATGTCTGGCTGACGTGTTAGCAGACATAGAGTTTGATCTTCTCATGACCGCAGTGCAATGGCTGCGTGCGCATGAGCATGACGTGGGTGCCTTGATGATGGACGGTTGCTTTGTGAGAAAGCTACCGGTGGCAAGTGACACCACTCCTGAACATTATAAAGCTGAGCTCAACAAGCTGATGCGGAAGGTGGAGCAAGTTGTGCAACAACAGACTGGCTTCCAGATAGAGCTGTGCCACAAAGCCATGGAGTCGGAGTATTCAGATGCGCTTCAAACTGCAAGGGCTGCCGTGCTGCCTTCTGACCTGCAAGGGTTGGGCTTAACCCGACTGTGCAATGGGCAAGTGCAGCCTGATAAGCCACTTGCCAACTTGATGTGTGTGGCAATCGGGCAAAAGCTTCGGGATACACTCAGGTATGTTGGGCCCGGGGAGTACATGTATTCATATGACAGCAACCGGGGTGTTTGGAGTTCTATTGATAACGACTACGCTGTCTCCATGTTTCAGGATTGCTACTTGACTTGGTACTGCTCTGATGAGAGTGAAGTGGTGCCCGACGTTTATCTGAATGAGAGCACTCACCTCAACATCCTTTCCAAGCGCGGCGGCCAAAACCTTTTCAGCCTGATGAAGCCGTTTTTGTTAGACACTGACTTCCTAGACAGGCTGGACACTGCCATCGCACATGGGCTGATCCCATTCAAGAACACATGCGTCCGAGTTGACAAGGATGGTGTTCACCTGGTGCCTCACAACCCAGACCACTGCATCAGCAAAACTATAATGTATGAGTTGCCACCAGAGGATAAAATGGACTTTAAAACTGTTGACGCATTCTATGAGAACTATTGGGCTGATAAGGACAAACGCACGTGCATGCTAATGTCATTGGCAGCAGCTTTGATGCCTCAATATCGCGCAACTCAAAAGCAGATATTGATCGGCATTGATGATGCAGACGGGAACTGTGGTAAAAGCATGTGCGCAAAGGTTGTGGCGGATGTGTTTGATGTGTTGGCAATGCCTCTTCAGAAAACCATGGTGTATGACACAGCTGGCATGGGCGGGCGCAACTCACATGGTGCTAATGAACTTAGCTATAAGACAGCGCTGTGGGTATACCTGGATGAAATGCAAAATGAGCAGAAATTTAATGTCGAATCACTGAAGCAGCTGGCAGGAGGGGGCATTACGTTTGCTTGCCGCGCTTTCCATTCAGCAAAAATGATCAAGTTCCCTTGGGTTGCTCTCGTAGCGTTATTCTGTAATAAAGGTTGCCTGCCAGAGTTTGACTCAAGTAACAGGGTTTTGTTGGCCAGGCTGCGCTTTGCACTCTTTGAAGTCGTGTTTACGGCACCAACGGGAGCCGCACCACCATCTGGTTATGACAAGGCTCTGATCAAACAAGCTGTGGACAGTGTGCAAGACAGCATGAAAGCCCACAGAGCTGCACATATGTGGCGGTTGTTGCAAGCAGCACATATCCTTGCAAGGGAGTATGGCGGAGCCGTCCTAGAATCAAAGTGGCCACAGTCATGGACCGACACACGTAACCGATCAGCTGCAGCGGCAGACACTCTTCAACAAGTGGTTCAGGAGGTCATTATTGAGACTGTTGAAAAAGGAATTGTGGACAGAAACGAAAAAGTAAAAGTTGAACTGGTTGTAGACAAGGTTTCAGGGAGTGTCAAGATGAAGTTGCTGGTGGTGTCACAAAAGCCGCACGTTGACCATATCAAACGCTCTGTACTGAAAGATGAAGTGGAAAAACAATTGGGAATAGACAGGAAGCGATACAAGAGTACAGATATTAAGAGCCGCCTTGACTCAACCATGGCGGCACTCGGCTATGAGTTTATTAAAGATAGCGAGAGGTTTGGGGTAACCCTCAAGTTGTGTTACCTTGGCTGCAAGGAGCGGGGAGCAGACCTAGGTTGTAGATTCACTGCAGATGGATTCTAAGACAGTACAATGTTTGAAAGTGATTAGCCATGTATAGTTGTGCGGCTATATCAGGAGTCAACATGATTGTTTGCTGATGGATATCAATTCAGCACCAAAAATTTGAGCAACTACGTGAATGCCCTGCATTCAACCATGGCACACCACACTCAACTCCTTCTCCACACGAGTCCCCCCCCCATTCCCCCATTTGAGCACCAAGATTGAGTTGTCCCCTATGGAAAAATTTCAGTTGCGACAAAAAAAGTTTTTGGTTTTTTGTAGGGAGCCCTAACCACCTTCCCCCCGTTTTTAAAATGGGGGAATGGGGGGGGAAAGGGGTCAGGTTCACGTAGATGTCTACAACCTTCTCCATACCTTCCCCCCATTCCCCCCATTTTGACCACAAGGTTTGAGTGGTCCCTATGGAAAAAAATCAGTTGTGACACAAAACATTTGTAAAAGTTTTTGTAGGGAGCCCTAACCATCATCCCCCCGTTTCTAAAATGGGGGAATGGGGGGGAAAGGGGTCAGGTTCACGTAGATGTCTACAACCTTCTGCATACCTTCCCCCCATTCCCCCCATTTTGACCACAAGGTTTGAGTGGTCCCTATGGAAAAAAATCAGTTGTGACACAAAACATTTGCAAAAGTTTTTGTAGGGAGCCCTAACCATCATCTCCCCGGTTTTAAAATGGGGGAATGGGGGGGAAAGGGGTCAGGTTCACGTAGATGTCTACAACCTTCTCCATGCCTTCCCCCCATTCCCCCCATTTTGACCACAAGGTTTGAGTGGTCCCTATGGAAAAAAATCAGTTGTGACACAAAACATTTGTAAAAGTTTTTGTAGGGAGCCCTAACCATCATCCCCCCGTTTCTAAAATGGGGGAATGGGGGGGAAAGGGGTCAGGTTCACGTAGATGTCTACAACCTTCTGCATACCTTCCCCCCATTCCCCCCATTTTGACCACAAGGTTTGAGTGGTCCCTATGGAAAAAAAACAGTTGTGACACAAAACATTTGTAAAAGTTTTTGTAGGGAGCCCTAACCATCATCCCCCCGTTTCTAAAATGGGGGAATGGGGGGGAAAGGGGTCAGGTTCACGTAGATGTCTACAACCTTCTCCATACCTTCCCCCCATTCCCCCCATTTTGACCACAAGGTTTGAGTGGTCCCTATGGAAAAAAATCAGTTGTGACACAAAACATTTGTAAAAGTTTTTGTAGGGAGCCCTAACCATCATCCCCCCGTTTCTAAAATAGAATAGAGCATCGGGTTAAAATAGATGTCTACAACCTTCATGCCTTCCCATTCCCCATTCTGACCACAAGGTTGAGTGGTCCCTATGGAAAAAAAATCAGTTGTGACACAAAACATTTGTAAAAGTTTTTGTAGGGAGCCCTAACCATCATCCCCCCGGTTTTAAAATGGGGGAATGGGGGGGAAAGGGGTCAGGTTCACGTAGATGTCTACAACCTTCTCCATGCCTTCCCCCCATTCCCCCCATTCTGACCCCAAGGTTTGAGTGGTCCCTATGGAAAAAAAATCAGTTGTGACACAAAACATTTGTAAAAGTTTTTGTAGGGAGCCCTAACCATCATCCCCCCGGTTTTAAAATGGGGGAATGGGGGGGAAAGGGGTCAGGTTCACGTAGATGTCTACAACCTTCTCCATGCCTTCCCCCCATTCCCCCCATTCTGACCCCAAGGTTTGAGTGGTCCCTATGGAAAAAAAATCGATTTGTGACACAAAACATTTGTAAAAGTTCACGTAAGGAGCCTAACCATCATCCCCAGTTTTTAAAATGGGGGGAATGGGGAAAGGGGTCAGGTTAAATAGATGTCCCACAACCTTCTCCATGCCTTCCCCATTCCCCCATTCCTGACCACAAGGTTTTGAGTGGTCCCTATGGAGAAAAAAAATCAGTTGTGACACCAAAGAGACTTGTTTGTAAAAGTTTTTGTGAGGCCTAACCATCACATCCCCGGTTTTAAAATGGGGAATGGAAAGGGGTCAGGTTCACGTAGATGTCGCCTTCTCCATGCCTTTATTCCCCCATTCTGACCACAAGGTTTGAGTGGTCCCTATGGAAAAAAAAAATCAGTTGACACAAAACATTTGTAAAAGTTTTTGTAGGGAGCCCTAACCATCATCCCCCTGGTTTTAAAATGGGGGAATGGGGGGGAAAGGGGTCAGGTTCACGTAGATGTCTACAACCTTCTCCATGCCTTCCCCCCATTCCCCCCATTCTGACCACAAGGTTTGAGTGGTCCCTATGGAAAAAAAATCAGTTGTGACACAAAACATTTGTAAAAGTTTTTGTAGGGAGCCCTAACCATCATCCCCCTGGTTTTAAAATGGGGGAATGGGGGGGAAAGGGGTCAGGTTCACGTAGATGTCTACAACCTTCTCCATGCCTTCCCCCCATTCCCCCCATTCTGACCACAAGGTTTAGTGTGGTCCCTATGGAAAAAAATCAGTTGTGACACAAACATTTGTAAAAGTTTTGTAGAGACCCCTATATCTTCCCCGGTTTTAAAATGGGGAATGGAGGAAAGGAGGTCGGAAGGTTCACGTAGATGTCTGGCTTCTCCATACCTTCCCCCCATTCCCCCCATTTTGACCACAAGGTTTGAGTGGTCCCTATGGAAAAAAATCAGTTGTGACACAAAACATTTGTAAAAGTTTTTGTAGGGAGCCCTAACCATCATCCCCCGGTTTTAAAATGGGGGAATGGGGGGGAAAGGGGTCAGGTTCACGTAGATGTCTACAACCTTCTCCATGCCTTCCCCCCATTCCCCCCATTTTGACCACAAGGTTTGAGTGGTCCCTATGGAAAAAAATCAGTTGTGACACAAAACATTTGTAAAAGTTTTTGTAGGGAGCCCTAACCATCATCCCCCCGGTTTTAAAATGGGGGAATGGGGGGAAAGGGGTCAGGTTCACGTAGATGTCTACAACCTTCTCCATGCCTTCCCCCCATTCCCCCCATTCTGACCACAAGGTTTGAGTGGTCCCTATGGAAAAAAAATCAGTTGTGACACAAAACATTTGTAAAAGTTTTTGTAGGGAGCCCTAACCATCATCCCCCCGGTTTTAAAATGGGGGAATGGGGGGGAAAGGGGTCAGGTGCACGTAGATGTCTACAACTTTCTCCATGCCTTACCCCCATTCCCCCCATTCTGACCACAAGGTTTGAGTGGTCCCTATGGAAAAAAAATCAGTTGTGACACAAAACATTTGTAAAAGTTTTTGTAGGGAGCCCTAACCATCATCCCCCCGGTTTTAAAATGGGGGAATGGGGGGGAAAGGGGTCAGGTTCACGTAGATGTCTACAACTTTCTCCATACCTTCCCCCCATTCCCCCTATTTTGACCACAAGGTTTGAGTGGTCCCTATGGAAAAAAAAATCAGTTGTGACACAAAACATTTGTAAAAGTTTCTGTAGGGAGCCCTAACCATCATCCCCCCGGTTTTAAAATGGGGGAATGGCGGGGACAGAGGTCAGGTTCACGTAGATGTCTACAACCTTTTCCATACCTTCCCGATTCCCCCCATTTTAGTAACCCATTTTTGAGTGGTCCCTATGGACTAAGATCAGTCATGACATATGTCTTTTTACAAATTTGTAGGGAGCCCTAACCATCATCCCCCTGTGATGCTCACCCATAACCTATGCTGCACTATTCGAAATATTTAAGACCACAATACGTTGTCCGATGTTGTTGGTCTGCTGTGAGTTTATGCATCCTATGCACGCATGCCAGCTGATAAGCTTGGCGCTCTGTAAGCAAAACATGGATGCTTGCAGTTCCATCATATTTCCATCGAGGAAAGGGGACATCATTCAGCACCTTAAAGGCAGGGGCCCTGTCACCGACCGTGTATGTTTGCAAGTAGTCCACGACAGCCCCCCTAATCTGCTCAATGTTAATTGTATATGGTTTGATGACACCAAGCCTTATTGTGAGAACCCGTGTGCACAGTGCAATGTCCACATCCTCTCGATAGTAGCACAGATAACCACAAAACTCATGGTCGTCACCATACATGCCATAGACATCCTCCTCCCATATCTGCCTGGGATTCCAACCTTCCCAGTCCTCACAATCTGTTCCACCTGTAAGCAACCAGTCACCTTCACAGAACGAGATGCCTTCCCTCAAAGTCTCATTGAGAGCACATCTCACTGCGTCGTTCACTTCGCTGATGCCAAATAGAGGGAGGTATCTGTCACCTACGACGAAGTCATCGCGCCACCCAACTGTCTTTTTGTTGTCAACAACGGGTGGGATCAGACATCCAAGTAGCTGCCGGTGAACATTACTCCAACCGGCCTCAGCTCTGTGTGTCAAACAATCATGTGTGTGTGCATGTTGAGCTCTGGTAAGGATGTCTTCTTGTAGCTCCATAGGCAGTATGTCCCATAGCAATTCGACAGTCATGGCAATGTGCCCTACATATTGTGTGTCTAGCATTTATAGTCGTGTGGTTGACCGCCTCATGCACCTCCGCCTAGACCCAACTATGGAGAGCCTAGGTGTGCGTGCTGTTACACAGTGTGGTTTTCGCAAAGAACATGGCACAATTGATGCGTTGTTCACCCTTACGCATCTCATTAACAGGGCCCGCCACCAGCGTAAGAAGTTGTATGTTGTGTTCATAGATTTTAAGAAAGCTTTTGACACGGTTCCTAGAGACTTGTTGTTGGCACGTTGCAGGCAGCTTGGCATCCATGGCCGCTTCTTGTCTCTATTGGAGCGTCTATATGACACCATCCAGCTACAGGTGTCTGTGAATGGCAAATTGGGTGACCCTATTGATACGTGCCTTGGTACTAAGCAAGGAAGTGAGCTGAGCCCGCTGCTGTTTGGGTTGTTTATTGAGATGCTGCACGAGTTGATCACAATTAGAGGCAAGCCTGTTCCAGGTGGGGCTTCTGCTCCTCTTGGACCCAAGGTTGGCTCTCTTCATGTGCCTGATTTGCTCTATGCGGATGACGGCTGCTTGATTGCTGAGTCGCCGGCAGACGCGCAATGCTTGTTGGATTGCTTGCAGTTGTTTTGTGAGATCACTGGCATGGAAGTCAACATGCAGCCTAAGAAGACGTGTGTGGTGGTGTTCCGTGGCAAACGTGTGCCACGCCCGCGCTCAACTGCGTTCACGTATGCTGGTCAGCCCCTGAGCATTCAGAGCAGCTACACATACCTTGGTGCAGTGTTGCATGAGACCAAAGGTCTGCAGCCGGCAGTTGATGCTTTGGCAGCGTCTGGGCTCAAGGCCATGCATACCCTCTTGGGCCGCTTCCGTAAGCAACGCATCACACAATACGACATGAAGTGCCGCATGTTTGACATCATGGTTGAGCCTGTTATGTCATACGCATCTCATGTGTGGGGCCCCGAGTTGTGCCATACAGGCTTGTTCAGGCGCACAGGGTGGCGCATGTCTGCAGCTGACAAGGTGCATGTGTCATTCCTTCGCTACATGACTGGGGCTGGGCAACGCTCCAGCATTGATGTGCTGATGCGCGATCTTCACCGCTCGCCTGTTCAGCACCATTGGGTTGTGCTGGCGGCGCGCTGGTGGGAACGCCTTAGGGCCATGCCCGTTGATCGTCTTGCGCGGGTTGCGTGGGTGTCGGATGTGGAGTTAGCATTGAGTGGTTGCAAAACTTGCTGGACATACTATCTGCTGCACACTATGCAACGCCTTGGTGTTATACAGCAGGCTGCATGGCGTGGGCCTGGGGTGACGGCTGCAAGTGTATGTGGGCTTGAGTTGCATGCTACAGCCGTGTCTGCTGCCCTTGCACGCTTGGTTAAGCAGGGGTGGGCCGATGCAGGTGCGGAGGATGCTGACCCAAGAACAGCACCAAGCAATCATGTTACTATGTGCACACATGCTGCCTGGGTGCATCCTATGGAGGCTGATGCTGCTTTTGACCGCAACACACAACCTCAATACATGCAATTATGCTTGCCGTTCCGGGTGTTGCAGTGCCTTGCACGGCTTCGCACTGGGGCTGCACAGTTGGAGGTGCAGCTGGGTAGACATGCCCGCCCTCGGGTGCCCAGGCAGCAGCGGTTGTGTAGACTGTGCTCGTGTGCTAATCCTGTTGCAGCTAGCCGAGCAGTTTGGCGCACACGCGTGCACGCCCGGACTGGGACCTATGACAATGTGGAGGATCTCAAACACTTTCTGCTAGAATGCCCTGCATATGACCACTTGCGCGGTGCCTGCCCTAGTGTGTTCTATCCTGCGGGTACTGTAGATCGCTATGCTAACGATTTGGTGCCGCGCATTCTAGACTGTGAGGATCAAGAGGGCTTGGCTGTGGTGGTTTATCAGATGTGGTTGTATCGCTCAGTGTTGCTGGGGTTGTCCCCTGACCATCAAAGTGTGCCAATTCAGCCTGAGGGTTATGTCCCTGTAGATGACGCCTTAGACGCTGTTGCTCCTAGCCCGTGATGAGTTTAGGTTACTTGACGAGTTACACATGCATCCTGTCACATTATTGGTTTGCTGCCGCCTTTATGCCGCCTTAGTTGCCCTGCCTATCTCTCTGGCTGTGTGATCTTGACAACATGCTTTTTGGTTGGTGTGCTTCTTCAGCACATGCTGTTGGCTGATTGGGGTGTGTCACTGACACACCGCAGATATAATCTTATGCTCAATCTGGAGAGACCCTGTGCTCAACGGATGGCCTCAATGGGCTACATTGTGTGCTCATCTTCTTTCGTCATGCGTTGACATTGTGCTCATTTTGGGGTGGCTCATACCATCTGAGATGGTGACTGGACCCACATGTAACTACTCTCTCTCATATTGATTAGCCTTCATTCTCTTAAGTGTTGTTGCAACTAACACATGGTCTACATCGTGCTGCATGCATTGTATGAATCATATGCATCATATGCATTTCAAGACTTTAGCATATCATCTGCTAACTGCAATGCAGTCAAGGCTCCGACACCCGGTGCATATGCATTTTTGCCAGATGATGATTAGCGAGCAGCAATACGACTCACTCAGGCCGCCTAAAGCTTAGTACAACTTGTATCATACACTCGAGGCTCGAGTACTCACTAGGCTTTGTTGCAACATGCTGATGGCAAACCCTGAGGGTTTGAAAGCAGTTTCATGAGCACGAAGGTGGGGGGGAACTCCTTGAATCTTTGAATCTTCTTGAACCTTTGCCATTTTTGTGCAGATAACTACAAACCAAAGGGAAACTCTGTCTTAAATGACCTGTTTGAATCCTTGAATCTTTGAATCTTTGGATTTTAAGTTGTTGTATAGGGGGACAAAAAAAATTGTTTTTTTCCTGCAACCCCACATGGCAGCTCTTTCTTGGCCAAGATTCAAAGATTCAAAGATTCAAGCCGTGTTTAAAAGCAAATTCATTAGCATGTTGGGCAGACTCTTGAATCTTTGAATCTTTGCCAAAGATTCAAGGATTAAATGCAAACCCGGACTAAACAAGTTTTTTATAGGGATGGGGGGTGGAACTTCCACCACTGACTGTGAAGAGTAGGGGTGTGTGCGAGTGGCACACTTGGAGGGGCCTTGTCACATGCCTGATGGTTACAACCCTCTCACATAATCTCCACTAGGTTTTGGATAAACTTTCTGGCATGGCTGAGTCTTTTTTCTTGCAACCAAACTGAAGCAATGACACCACCTGATCCTTTACAGCATCGGTTCCAAAGTAGATGTTTCCGGATCTGAAAAATGCTTCATCATGATTTGGGTCATGTGATTGGAAATCTACTTTGATAGGCATGGGAACTCACTGTGATCAGCCATGTACTCCTGCCACCAGGCTTCGAGTTCCATTGCAAGAACTCCATTGTGCATGTTTTGACAGACATAATAATGCATTGTGTGCACCAACATGAGCACTCCAATCTTTTTAGGTACGCCTTACGCGCCAGCAGCCACTTTGGCAATGGAACTGCTTACATGCTTGCGATGCCACCAGGGAGCCTTGACCGGGTCATTAATCGTTACTGTCAGAGCCTCTTATGCAGTAGCCTTCACTGGCACCCGATGTACCTGTACCTGCAAGCTGTGGCGTACGAATGTCCCATTTTCTGTGCCATGGCCTCCCGCTGAGCATCACTCAGTTGTGCCCAGTACTTGCTGCAGTGGAGGTGGGTAATGAAACTGTGCCGCACACCACTGAGTGTCAGTGGCTTCCCAAACAGTCGCTTGAAGGTCTTGCTGGCCATCTGGCCAAAGCCGTCGTCAGTATAAGGTGTGTTGCGTGGCACATTCTTATTCGGCTGCATAGTGAATAACCACTCTCTAGGGCCTTTCTCAAGACTGGCCAACAATGCTTGAATGAACAGTGCATGTAGGTCAATGCGCTGAGGGCCGTATTTGCGAGCCGTCTTATACTCATTCAGCATGATGTGACCAGTGAACACATTAGCTGAATCCTTCACCACCACCAAGTAGTTGCCCTTGTCTTGCTCTGCAGCCGGCGGGGATCCAATGAACAAGCGCACTGCCCCAAAGTCGCGCCGCTGCGGCATCACATTCTGTCCTGCTGAGCCAATTAGCCCTAATAAAAGGCAGTCCCGCGAGCCAAGATCAGTCTTGCAAAGCTCCAAGAACTTTGCTGCCAGCTCGGCATATGTTACGAATCCCTGGCGCTGGCGCTCACTTGGCTGGTTGGCCTTTGCCTTTTGCTCCAAAGGTGTTACTGTGAGCTTCTCTGCTGCTGCTTTCCACCTACCACGGATCTCCGTCAATTTCTGCAGTTCTGCGTGGTGGGCCATGACTGACATCAGTGCAGTGATGTAGTTGTGTAGACTGGTTGGCGTGAGGCACCCTCGCACAGCAAGCGCCTGCTGGAGCAGCTGGCTGGTAGTCTCAGGATGGGTTATGCAATACAATAGAGATGTGTTCGGGAGGATGGCTGGCGTAGGAGCACCGCCCCGCCGTCCTGGGCCACCGTGCACAATGCGATTCAAACATGCAATATACTTTGCTTTGGTGTGAGCTGACAGGTCCGGCGAGGCTTCAATGGCTTCCAGGCAGTCTTCATTGGTGATGCGGATGCTTCTCTTCTGCGTGGTTTGCAGGTCGGGAGTTAGCGTGCGCGTGAGCTGGCTTTGGTCATAAGGGGTCGCAGTGGCCCACTGCGTGGCGGCCATGCTGGCTGGTAACTGATATTGTATTGTTAAAATAAGCGTGCCCGCCTTGCGCACCTCCGCCACCATGCACGCTAGGCTCCAGTGAGTTGTCTTACAACTGGTCACCGTTGCTGGGCCGAAGTCATGCCACATGCTCAGTAACCGCTGGCCCATAAACTGGGTAATATCACCCATGTGCCAGATGCAAATGTTCTTGGACCAGAATATGTCACCGTCTTTGCAAACAAACAAGCCACAATCTGTTGTCTGGCTTTGCGTGTATGTCAGTATCCTGGGTGGTTGTGTTGTCAATAACCTCTTACTAGTCCACTCCTTAAGTGCCTTACACCCATCCGTTTGCCCAGCATTTCCGCGTGATCTGCACGTGGGTACCAGCCCAGACACATACCTCAATGTCTTTGCTACCTATTATTGCACCATGTGCACAGGCGTCAAGGCATCCCTGAAATGTGTGGCATGAGGTCTTTGTAGGCATCCATGTGCCCCTATTTACGTGTTTGGCCGACAAATTGTAAATTTATGCTGTTAAAATAACGACATATGCATACTTAAGACATTTCAAGTGCTCACACGCTTTATTACGACAGATGTATACAGCAGCTCGTTCGCGGTCCTTTGCAAACGTTGAACTGCATTGCAATAGATGTTTGCAATAGGTTTATTTTATATTTTATTATTTAATTGCAAGATACATTGCTAGACCTCTGGGTCTGCACAGTTAGCCAATCTGCTGGGTCTAATTAGACATCAGCTGACATACAAATTGAGCCAGGTCCTGATAACGCATTTCATGCTGGTTTGCTTACGTTGACGGCACAAAAGTAAATCACATATCGTAATATTGCACGTGGTGATTTTATAGACGATATGTTGTCCAACGAATGGCGCTGAGCACTTGTAATGTAACACACACAGCAGGTGTGTTAGAGCACAGCAGACCCCCACATAGTAAGACCATGACAGCAGACTCTGCTCCAAACGGTTTTGAACGGCACAGAGTGCACACACGTGTTGTATTCAGCAAGTTTGATGTTTTTAAAGATGATACCAGGGTAAATTACAAGTTGTTCAACATACAGCCAGCTGCTGACTTCACACTTTCCCACTTCACCACACCCACTCAACACATGCGCTGATGTGTATAGCCTATAGGCTATGCATAGCCTACATGGGCCATGCAGCAACAGCTCTTGCCGCAGGCAACCGGCCACTGCTGAACCAGGGAATTGCAGTCACTGGTTTATATAACATGACTGTGCCACAGTGGTGAGGGGTGGTAATGTGGTAGGCAGCAACAAAATGTGTAAGGGGACACAGTTGTATGGGTAAAAACCGTTTTTAGTTTGTGACAAATGGGCCAGTGGTGCAGGCTGCTCACAACCTCAAGAGGTGCTGATGCCCTGCATACACACCGTGTAGCCTACCCAGTCTCTTTGGCCCATGATATTGATTATGCCATCATCACGATGATCCCTCCACTGTTGCCTGATGGCTACCACACTGCCTACTTACACCATGCAGGGGAGCGTGCTTCTGGGGGTGTTGCAGTTGCTGTGCATGCCTCTGTTGCAAACGCGGTGAAAGTGTATGACTTTACTGACCAGCAATACGACGAAGCGCTGTGGCTTGTGATGCCAGGGCAAGGGGTGCACGCAAGCTCTTCATTGGGGTGGTTTACATGCCTGATATGGGCAAGTCTGCATCAGTGAGGAGTGCTGCTTACTCAGCGCTGCAGGAGGACCAGGAGTACCTGTCTAGCAGGGGATCTGTGTTGGTGATGGGTGACTTAATGCACGGGTTGGACAGGCATCTGGCCCAGCAAAGCGTATTGGTATGCATGGTGAGAGCACCGTCAATGACAACGGCCGCCTGCTCCTCTCATTGCTCAACACTGTCAACCTCTACTCACTTAATGCCCGCACAGCCCCCACCTCCCCTCACCAGCACATCACTTGTGACAGGTCGCACGGCGGCACCAGGCGAGGCTCTTTGATTGACTACATCCTTGCCTCTGCTGACATTGCCATGCCCTGCCAAGCTGCTGCCAGGCCAACAGCCACAGTTGGGCCGCATACTGTGGGTGCTACTGACCACCTGCCTGTGTCTGCCCGCATTGTCAGGCCTGTGGTACGCCGCCCTGCAAAACAGGTTGTGCTGCGCCTCAACGCACAGCCCAAGGATTTCAGGCTGCAGAATGGGGAGCAGTCAGCGGAACTTGAGGCATATCAGGATGCTCTGTCGCAGCTTGGTGCAGCCTACACAGCCACGGTCACCACTTTGCAGCAGCAGGCTTCTGCAGGCTCAACTACAGCAACTAGTGCAGTGCAGCAAGCGCACGAGCAGATGCTAGCAGCACTTCGTCATGCTGTCAACGCCAGTTTTGGCTACAAGAGGGTTTGGGTTGGCAAGTCCTTCCCATGGTGGACTCAGGAGCTCACAGATGCTGTGGAGGACAGGAAGCAGGCTTACCTGCGCTACAAGAACTCAGGGCTTGTAGCAGATTGGGCTACTTACAAACAGCAGCAGAAGGCTACTACACAGCTGGTCAAAGCAGCAGAGAAGCAGTACAAAGAGCAGTGCCAGCATGCCATTACTTCTGCATACACAAATCGCATGAATGATGACAGCCTGCTTGGAGAGAAAGACATGTGGCAGCTTGTGCGTCGTCTGTGCCCTAAGCATGTCAGCGAGGCAGTTTACAGCGTCATGCAGCATCCATCTGGGCATGTGGCATCTACCCCAGCTGAGAAAGCTGATGCTTTCAAGTGTCATTATGAGCGCGTTGGCAGCCATGCAGCATTTGCTTCCTCCAACCCCCAGTTTGACGCTGCACACATGTCTTGTGTTGCAGCCAATGTGCAACAGTATTTGCAAGACTCTGCTAACTCCCCTGCCACCCCGCTGGACCTGCCCATCACTGCCGCCGAAGTTTCCGACTGCCTGCAGAGGCTGCGCACTGGCAAGGCCGGCAACCCGGCTGAGGAGGGCATTGTCAATGAGCTACTCAAGTATGGAGGCAGCACGGCCGCAGATATGTTACTGCAGTACTGCAATCTGATGTGGCAGCTTGAGCAGGTGCACCAGGTGCCAGGTACAGTTGTGAACATGCCCAAGAAGGGTGACCTGACAGACCCCACCAACTACCGTGGTATCACCCTGCTTAGCGTGCTTTACAAATTTTACACCAGCGTTCTCAACCAGCGCCTCTTCAAGTTTGCAGAAGGCAAGTCAGTGGCGGAGGGCACGACACAGCAACGGCAGCAGCAGCAGCAACAGCAGGCGCAACAGCAGCAGCAACAGGCACGTCAGCAGCAACAGCAGCAGCAGCAGCAGCAGCAGCGTGTAACTGCTGCTACAGCAGCAGGAACGCCGCTGCTGCACGAGAGCCAGAACGGCTTTCGTCCCAAGCGCAGCTGTGCTGACCACCAGAGTGTGCTCAGTGAGGTGTTGGGTGGGAGGAAAGCTGAGGGGAAGGATTCTTATGTGCTGTTTGTTGACACCTATAAGGCTTTCCCAACAGTGTGGCTTGATGGGCTCTTTCAAAAGCTGTGGGACAAGGGTGTGCGTGGAAAGATGTTCCGTGTACTCTACAACTTGTATCAGGGTGCGCGCCGTGTGGTGTCTCACGAAGGTCATGTCACTGAGAGCTTCACATGTGACCTTGGTTTGCATGAGGGCGATGTTATTTCCCCCACACTGTACCTGTACTTCATTGATGATCTGCTGCATGAGGTGCATGCAAAGCACCCTGGAATCACCCTTATGGGCCCTTGTGACAAACCTGCTGGTCAGGTTGTGGCAGCCATGCAGGCTGATGACTTTGTTGCTGTGTGCGGATCTCTGGCTGAGGTTCAGGCTGTGGCTGCAACAGTTTATGAATACAGTTGTAAGTGGCGGTTCAAGCTGAATAGCTTGAAGTCTGCTGTCATGCATGTCTCACCAGCTAGACAGCCCAGCCAGTTGGCTGATTCTGGCATCGTTTGGAATGGTGTGCCTGTGCCTGTTGTATCAGAGTACTGCTACCTTGGCCTGTGGTTCAACAATGCCTGCAACTGGAATACGCACTTTGAGAAGATGTTGGCAAAAGTGCATCGTGTGAAGGGTGGGCTCATGCCAGTTTGGAAGAGCCGGCTCATCAGCGTGGAAGTAAAGCGTATCATTCTGCTTACATGCGTTCGCCCGATTGTTGAATATGGCAGTGAGGTCTGGTTTCCGTCAACTGCAAGGCAACTGCAACAGATTGACAAAGTGCAGACTGACATCATCAAGTGCTCAATGCGTTGTGGCAAGGAGCGCCCTTGCACTTCACTTGTTCTGGCTGAATGGGGTGTGAAGCCATTGCACATGTGGCTTCATCAGAGGGCGATGGAGTATTACTTTAGGGTTCAGCGTATGCAGAACTGTCGGTTGCCACATCAGGTGTTTTCAGCTGAGTGGAAGCGCCCTAGTGGTGCTGTTGCGGTGACACCTTGGCATAAGTATGTGCAGAGTTTGCTTTGCAAGTATGGTGTGGATGTTGAGGCGGCGGCTGATCGAGCTAATGCGTGCAAGAATCACATCAACCGTCAGGTCAGGAAGCTGCATGCAGACACAATTGTTTGTGAATCACTGCAGCACTCTACTTTGAGCCGTTACATCACGCATGTGCACCCTACACATGCTGATGCCATGCGTTTTAAAAGGGCTAGGCCCTTTTTGTGTTCTGGTGCGCCAACGCGTGGTATTGAGTTGCTGATGCGTGTTCGAATGGGCTGTCTTTGCGTGCATGAGCGTACCAGCCGTTATGGCGGCAGCAGAGCTGATTCTAACACAGCATGTCCTGCTTGTGGTCAGGGTGTTGAGTCTTTGTCACATCTGATGTTTGATTGTCCCGCTACTTCTGCTCAGAGGGATACTATGCTTGATGAAATTCGGTCTGCTTTGCGTGATGTTGCTGGCGGCGCTGAAAAATTGCGCAATGTGTTGTCGTTGACTGATGCATCCACTAAGTTGTTGCGTTTTGTTTCTGATGATATTTGGGGTAGTAGGGGTGTGTGCCGAGTAATATCTAGGAGCATTGCTGAGTATCTTGTCCAAGCTTGGGATGTGCGTAATAATTGCAAACACAATGGAGCAGTGCTCCCTCTTTCTTCCGCTCCTGAGGGGCTCGGGGCCGATGGCGTTGATGCTATGGCTTAATGGGGAACATGATTATGATGATGACCACATGTGTTTATAGCTATGCGGCATCAGGCCCGTGGTTGTGGTGTGGTGAAGGGTGGTGATGTGGTAGTCAGCAACATTATATATAAGGCGAAACAGTTGTATGGGTAAAGACACATGTGCCAGTGGTGCAGGCTGCTCACAATCTCACTGAGGTCCCTCGGAGGTGCTGATGCCCTGCACACACTGCCCAGCTGGGTAGCCTACTGAGCCAGTCTCTCTGGCCCATGAAATTGAACACGAGTGACCCCTATAGTGCCACTGGCAGTGCCTGCTGACTGACTCACTACCTTTCTGCACCACTGGTGATGTGTTTATAGCTATGCTGCATCCACTCCGACATGCTCTGTATTCCATTGTCAGGCCCGTAGTTGTGGTGTGGTTAAGGGCGGTAATGTGGTAGTCCGACTACCACATTGCTGGCAGCAACATTTTTATGTCTCACTGCCTCCTTGAAGGAGGCAACACTGCTGCATGGGTCAACACAAATGGGCAGTGGTGCAGGCTGCTGACAATCACAATGGGTGCTGATGCCCACCGGGCCTACTCAGTATGCTCTGGCTCATGAAGTTTGAAGGACAAGTAACCCACAAGGCTGCCTTTGTGGCATGCTGCTGACTGCACATGTTCCCACTTCACCACATGAGTTCACCACATGAGACAAAGCAATGTGGCAACACGAATATTACAACAGTGCTATGCCACCACAGTGTGCCAGGTAGCAATGTTATATCCATAATCCATGCATCCAGCTATCATGGCATGCAGGATACTATACCTGCATAAAGGTTTTATTCTGAAATATGCCTCTGGTGAAGGGTTGTAATATGAGGTATGGATGAAATTGTGTCGCAATCTTGTGTTGAAAGAAATGGGTCAGGGTGCCTGCAGGTAACGCATATACGAATGTTGTATCCATAGCAAATGTCACCAACACAAGTTCAAAATTTACCCGAAATATGCTTTAAACCCGCGTCAAACTTGCGCTAAAACCGCCCCAAACTCGCTTCAAAACCGCTTCAGAACCGCAGTGACGCAGTCAAAATTGCAGTGGACTGTGCGGTTGACTGCCGAAATAGCTATTAAAAATAGATGAAATTGCACACATGAAATGACATGTGTATATATATAACCGCTATGCAGAGGCCGTTTGACTGCCACAAATTTGCCTCAACACTACTGAGCAAAAACACCACAAACGTGTGGTAAACATGCTGCAAACCTGCGCCAAACTTGTGTCAAATCTGTAATAAACCCGCTTCAAAAACGCAGTGACGCCATGTCGTGTATAAATGGTTACTGGATGCTCTGTTGCAAAGGTGCTGTAACACATGCAACACCCCGAGTGCCAACCTGCCAACCTGTCCTCCTCCTGCTCTTGCCGCACCTCCAGCAGCCCTTGCTGCACCAGCTGCTGCAGCTGCTGCAAACCTCACAGCCTACGCTGACCAGCCATATAGCTAGCATAGAACTGGCTTAAACCCCCCAAAGCTCATTACCCATTCTAAATGGGAATGAGATCTGTGAGTGCATGCTCAGCCGCATCTAGCTCTAGAGCTGTGCGCAGATTTGCGCACACCTGCGCAAGCTGCTGCTGTTGCAATGCAGGAGATGTGCCTTGATGTGCATCCAAAAGGCGCGACAGTGTGTTCACAAGTGTTCTCACATGCGCTATGGCCTGCTGCTGCCGCTGCTCCGACTCTCGCTGCTGCTGCTTCAACTGTTGCAGCTGCTGCCGCAGGTCTGCCAGTTCATGTGCGCAGCAGCAGCAGCAGCAGCAGCAGCAGCAGCAGCAGCAGCAGCACAAGAACAGACAGCAGTGGCATGAAACTGAGAGTTGATGCAGCACATAAAGCAGAACGGACTGTTGTCCACCTGTTGCATCTGCTGATTGGCACCAGCTGCACACACAAGCATCAGCAGCATGCCACTATCTGTTGGCCTGCTTCTCAGAAAACCTGACTCTGCTCAAGGCGGTTGCCACAACAGGATGCCTTTGCTGCAATCACCCTATTTAATCAATCATCTGTGTGCCCGCACTGCTGCCACTCAACTCACCCTGTCCTCGCAGTGCTCCGTCCATTTTTGTTTAGCCGCTTCTATCGTTGTCACCCTGTCTGCTTCTGGCAAGCCCAGCTGGTGAATAAACCATGATGCTGCTTTGATTTTCTTTATCATGGCACGATAACTGATGCCTCCTGCAAATGAAATCAGCAGCCAGCAGCTCAGCACAATATCCGACCGGTTGTGCACCAGACATGCAAGACCACACCTAGCTGCAGCAGCACATGCACAGCCCCTGCATGCAGCGCTCACCCTTCGGCGGGACCATATTTTTTCCCACAGCGTCTGCAAATGCCGTTGGGCCAGCATAGCCCAGTTTTTCCTCATTGCTCAATTTGTCTATCTTGCTGCTGCTGCTCTGGAAGCCATGGTACATAATGATGAGTGGCGCCCAGTGCTGCATGGACTCAACCCGGCACCATAGCGAGGGGCCAGCTTTCTTAGCAAGGTCGGAAATGAGCTGATGTTTGTCAGCTACGTGCACAGCCTGTTCAACGCTGCTGACTTCGTTTAGGCTCTCTTGCAGCCAGTGTTCATGTCCCGCTGGCACCTGCTTGAGCTGAAACACCTCCAGAACACGTTGCATGGCGCGTTGGCGGTGATCAGAATGTTTTTGGGAGAGTTATAAGTGTTTTTGCAATGCGATCGCAGAAGGGGCGAGGTAAACAGCAGCGCGCGAACTGGCCTTGACTGCGTGAAAGTATTAAACAGATGCAACAAACAAAGCTGACAGTGTTTCAGCTTTATTTTCATTTCATACATGCCACCGTGTGCTAGGGCTCACAAATTGGTACTAGTGCCAATTTGCTCGCCAACCAAATTGGTACTGGTGCCAAGTTTCTCGTTTGACACCAGTAAATACTGTGACTGTCACGTAAATTTACGGTCCCCAGCTTGCCTATAAAAGGATCAGCCAAACGAACGCCATGCATCCAAACGCCCAGAAATGCAGCATTGCATTGTACTACGCACCTTCGCACTATACTACGCAACTTTATACAAAACGTTTACTGGGTTGTATCCTGATTGATCGTGGTTCCACATCATGGCCATGCATATGCCTAACTGGAAAGGAGGACTGTGCATTGTTTGGGGGCTGCCTGGAAAGAAAACCTGTATCAGCAGAAAGGCCACCGTGCAAAAAACCTTTCTGCAAGATGGCTACCCATGCTGTTCGTCTGCCTGCTACAACAAAGTTGCTGAGATTGCTGAAGGCCACCCAACGCTTCCAGGACTGATAGCGGATCATGCCAAGGAAGCACTGGGGCTGCTTGGAGGCTTGAAGACAGAGATCGAGGCCCATGAAGAGGAGGTGAGTGGCCATGCAACAGCCTGCACCATTGAACATGCCTCTCATTGCCTTCAACGATGTTTGCTGCTGACCCACTGACTGACCGGTGGCAGAAGCCCTAACAAACTTTTTCGGTTGTGTTGCTGCTCTATGCCGCTGCAGCGTAAACTGTTGGCTGGGATACTCAGCAAAAAAGGTTTGGTAGAAGGGCCCATCAGGTTGGCTGCCAGCAGGTGGTCACAGATGCATTGCTCGTTGAATCAACTCGCATGCACTTCAGATGGCATCAGCATGTGGATCAGCATACAAGGTTTAGTCTGTCCATCAACCGCATAAATTGTGTGGAGCCAGTTGCCCTTTGCCACCGCTTTGTGTATTTGCCGCATGTTTGATGCGTATTTGCCGCATGTTTGATGCATATTTGCCGCATGTTTGATGCGTATTTGCCGCATGTTTGATGCATATTTGCCACGTGTTTGATGCGTATTTGCCGCATGTTTGATGCGTATTTGCCGCATGTTTGATGGGGTGTTCACCCAAATCCTGGCTTTCTTTGTTGGCGGTTGCTTTGGCAAAGCAGTGTCCTGAACCAGCAACCTGGTGTGCGGCGGGTGAAGCAGTAAGGTATGCCGTGCTGGCTGTTGGCTTCAGTTGTTTGCAAGCAGGCATGTTGCTGCATCTCGGGGCAGCAGCTTCTGCTGCTTGTCCACATCATGTGGCAAGCAGTTTGTATTCTGTATTTTTGGTGTGCCTTGCAACTGTTGGTGCATGTTACTTCAGAGAGGCTCTCTGCCTTTACATGTGGCAGTACAGTGGTAGGGTATTGTCATTAGTTGGGCCAACCTGACAGGCCGTTGGCAGCAAAGCGGCTTTGCTATGCATAGCATATTGCATCGACACACCTTTACCAAGATGAGGCTAGGCAGTGAGTGCAAGGGGATACCTTGCAAGCCCTTCAGTTCATGTAATTTGGTTGATCCATGCAAAACCGAAGTGCCAGTACAGTGTACTTGGCAATAATCATGTTAACAAGACACAAACACCCATGGGCTGAGCAGCACTGTGGCTCGAAGTCATAATCCCTAGCACTGCTAAAATCACTCCCAGTCCCTCACACCATTACAACTTGAGCTGTGTAGCATAGCATCAACCATGCACAAAACCAGCCAGCAGTTGCTCGTAGGAAATGCATGTGCTTAGCAGCAGCAGAGATATGATTGCAGCCAACCTTAGATAGTAGCAACCCAGCACTCAGTGCGCCGCACTGGACCAGCTGGCGTGTGGCATGACACGACACAGACCCCTATTCTGACTCGCTGCCGCTATCCACGTCATCAAAAAGCAGCATCACCACATCTGCCACTACTGCTGGGTCCAGCTGCTGCAAAACCTCCCCTGGCACATGCGGCTCCAGGGTGTACACCACGCCTGCCACCCCTGCAGGCCGCCGCAGCTTCTGCACCCTGCTCTGAAAGCTCAGCGGCTCATGCAAGCTGCGCTGCTGGTTGAAGTAGAAGCGGCCAGTGACACTGTCATCTGCGAAGGCCTCCAGCCGCCGCACCCACGCAGAGGCCACCCCGCCCTCGCTGTTACCAACAGTAAAGGTGCAAGGGTCCTTGTCAGCTTGCTGCACCTGCTGGATAATGGTATCACCCAGCTGCACATAAAACCTCCTTTGACCCAAAGGCCAGGTCGCTTGTCTGCACCAGGTGGTGGGTCACGCTGCTGCAATGCTGGCTGCCTGGGCTTCTTGCTGCTACTTGCTGCCACAGGAGCAACATGCTGCCGCTTATTGCTGCTGCTGCTGACAACCTGCCCTGCAGCCTGCACTGGGTTGTGACCTCCTGTAGCCTCTGCTGGCAGCTCTGCAATGCTGCTGCTACTGCTGCTGCAGCCAGCTGCTGCCTCCCGCAGCTGAGCCAGCAGTAGTGTCAGTACAGCAGCAGGCGGTGCATTGCCAGCAGCAACAGCCTGATACATCTCCAGCAGACCTGCCCGCACTGCTGCAGCTGTGCTGTTGCCTGCTTGAGCACAGCTGCGCCTGAGCAGCACTGCTGTGGTGGAGCATGCTGATGCGTAGGCTGCATCTGCTTCAGAACCACTCATGCTGAGTGCTAGCTCATTCACAGCTGCCTGTGCTGCTGCCAGTTTATTGCATGTTGCTGCTGGTGTCCGGCTGCCAGCTTGCACTGGTGCTGGTGCTGCATGCTGCTGCTCCCCCACACTCCCGCCTGCAGCTGCTGCTGGGCCCCGCAACAGCGCCCTGTTGGCTGCGTTGGTCAGCTCAGCACAGCCGCGGACCGGTCTGTGGGGCTCATACTCCAGCTGGCCTGCAGCAGACAGCGCACAAGAATATTATCAGATCAACCAGTACCAGAAGGAGTGCATGCTCAGACCTGCCCCACAGCCACTAGAACAGGTGTGCTTGAGATTTGATGTTGGTAGTCAAAACTGCGGCATCTGTCTTTTTGATGGCTCCCCATCTGCCCAAAACATCATGTTTGTGACCAACAGGCCACTGCTGGATGAACATCAATATGTCATTCATGACGTTGCCCCAGTCAAACGGCATCTAGATGACATTACTCATCTGACACAAACCCTGCTCAATGGTCGGCCATATTTTGTACTGATTGAACAGCAGTTCACAGTGTATCAAAATGACCCTGAGGCCAAGCGGCAAGGTTTGGTGTTTCCCTTGCAGCTTGAGAGTTGTGTTGCCATGTATTATGCGCAAAGAGGCATTCCAGTCAAAACAATCCATGCAACGCAGCGGTACCCTTTCCTCGGTTTACACGGCTGGAGACAAGACAGCAGATGGCAGAGAAAACAAAACGTTGTGAATGCAGTCACACAGCTGCTGAGCACTGCAACACCAGGCAACCAGTTTGCACACAGGGACCACGACCTCCTGGAATGGGAGGAGAAGCCACCATCACAGCGCAGTGACATGGCGGATGCGATAGCACAAGCACTCTGCTACATATACAGGAATATCCAAAGTGTCTATGAGTGCCAGCCCTATTCCCCTGTGCCAACACTGACACAAACACCCACACCCTCTACCTCACAACAAGCTGTAGTTCAGCCACAGGCAAGACAACCCAGGCGGCCCAAGCCAACACGCGCCGAGTTAAGAGGCAAGTTGGAGCTCACCCTTTCGCGGCTGGGCATCAATTTCCGTGAACTGCTGAAAAATGAGCCAACAAATGCAGCCAAACTGTACAAGATCTACAGACAAAACCCTGACAATAAGCACTTGCTTGCATTCCTGGACATACTGAACGACTATAATGCACAAGGTAAGGATATACCAGACGTGGAAACACTCAATGCCCGCCTTACCCCACTGTTTACCTAGAGCTGTTGTGATGTTCTGTTGTGACAGGCCGGGGAACAGAGCAGCATCGCCGGCAGCAGCACTACATTTGGCTGTGAACATGCGCCCCCAGGTGTGTGATGCACGGCTGTGCAGCAGCACGTTCACCCCAGGGGTGATGCTGACAGTGAAGCAAGCCTTGGACCAGTTGCCAGTGAGCGGTGTTGAAGGCTGCAGATATTCAGCAGCCACGCGCACTGACACAGACTGCTCAGAACCTGCGCGCAGCAGTAAGCCCTGCTCTGACATCAGTTGCAACACACTGCTGTGCGTGAACACCTTCCCAGCAACAACGTCTTGCCAGCTTGCAGCAGCTGAGCCTTGCCACCCCAGCTGTGTGGGAACAAGACCAGCAGGCCTGCCCCGCGGCGCAGCAGCGGACTGGTTGGCACCTGTGCCAGCTGAGAGGCCAGCTGTGCACCAGCCGCTGCCAGCTGCAGCGATGTGGATGGGCTCGGAGCTGTTAAACTCATAGTGGCAGCTGCTGAGGTTGGCGGTGTGGTGCTTTGGTCACCTGCCGGCACTGCTAGTGGAAGCGCTGGGCAGGCAGTTGTGGTGACTGCTGCTGGCTGATGCTCAAAAGACCCAGGTGCCTCAGCTTCTGCCTCTGCTGATGCCTGCCCGCTGAACATGGCCAGAGCACCAGGCACATCACTCACATCAAGCTGAAGCTGCTGTGCATGCTGTACTGCAGCAGCAGCTGCATTTGCTGCTGCGGCTGCAGCCCTGCTCGCTGCTGCATCATCACCACGCGCTGTGGCTGCTGCCACTGCGGCAGCACTGTGCAGCGCTGAGAGCACAGCTGCCGTGGCTGAGCCCACACAGGCGTTTGTGCATGCTTGGGGGGATGACAGGGCAAGCTTGACACTCTCAACATCAGCCCAGAGGAGGTCAACCTGCAGGGGAACGGAGTGAATCAGCAATATAGTTATGTACTTCTCACCTCAGGCGTGACCAAAGTCCCACAAAACCAGCTGGTTCACATTCTACAGCCTGTGATGCAGCATCACAGACCGCTCTCACAATGGTCTTGCACGCAGAGCAGACCTGTTTGCATGCAGGGACCTAACACCCACTAGTACCAGTACCAGTCTGCACCCTGTCTGGTCCTGCAGCCAGTCCAACAATCAGTTGAGGCTGACGGTCCTTTGAGGGTGGGGATGTTGCTGTCATACTACACACTCACCGTGTTTTGAAGTAGCAGGAGCCTTCCTGGTGGCTGGGGCTGGGGGCCATAGAGTGCCTCAATGGCTGAGCTGATGATTTCCAGCAGCTTGGAGCGGTAAAGCTGTGCCTCAGTAGGTGTCATGCAGAGCCAAGTGAGGTCAGGGCCTGCCTCAAATGCTGGTAGTGCGTTCTGGTGCAGCAGAGGCACGGTAACCTGGCGCAGCATGCCGGCAAATGAGCCTTCCTGCAGCCATCAGCATGCAGGAACAGATGTGCAGCCACTCAGTTGGCAGACATGGTTGACAAGCAGTACTCAGCTAAACTGTACAGCACACCAGTCACGTAAACCATATGCCTGCAAACGAGCAGCTGCTCATAGCTTTGCTAACATAGATTACCTGTTTCACCAGGCTGATCAAATGCTCCCAGATGACAGGTGTGGTTGGGTTGGCAGCAAACTGCTGACACATCTCATCAGCCTCCTCGAGGGCAGCCTGCTGTGCCTCTGATAGCTGGCTGCACACTTCCTTGTTTGCGGTTGCAGGTGACATGCAGTGAGAGCAGGTATCAGGGTGTAGCAGCAACACAATGCACTCAGCAGTAGTACATCACACTCTGTTGACACAACCCAGCAACCAGTCAGCATTGCATGCCATACAACAGTGTGTCAGTGATCTTCACAAAACCAAAAGCCCACACATCTTGCCAGGCAGCTAATGTCTCACATACTTAAACCCCGGACAGCCATACCTACCAGCTGAGCATGCTCCTCAGAAACGTCACAGTGGCCATTGTCCTGCCAGCATCCCTGAGGTACGGCAGCCGGTCGCCATATGCTGCGATGTAGGCAGCCACGTATGTGGCAAAGCTGTTGGTGAGCTCACTGCGCCCAGCCTTCTTCAAATACCATGCCCAGAAGTCATCTGGCAGGATGCCAGTGCCCAGCAGTTGCAGCATCAGCTTGGCTTCCCCTGACAGCGTGTATCTCTTGTTGTTCTCTGAGGGGCTGTTGTACTTGCACATGAAGGCATCATCAGGCGGTGGAGCGGTGCCTGCACAGGTAGAAACACACATCTTGTGTAACAGCATGCAAGCAACCTCTGCAGCATCCTGGCCAGTCACTGGCTATTGTGACAACCTGACACTGCCACACAACCACCAAGTCATGTGCTCTCACTTCACCAACTGTGCAGTTTGGTTGACGGCAAAAAACTGGGGCGAGCGTTGGTTATCAACCTGGCATGCCCACACCAGTAGGAAGCGCACCTGCTGCACGCACGTCTGTCCAGCACTTGCCCATGAATCCAGCCGCAGAGATTGCTGCGTTGATGATGCGGGCCATCTCGCTGGCTGAGATGGGCTGGCTGTCTGGGTCATCTAGTGCAGCCAAGTGCTTCAGGTCGCCATATGGGAAGAAGTAGCCGCGGGCGTTGTTGAGAGTCTGCCACAGTGCCTCACCCTTTTTGTGCTGTGCAATTGGCTTTGCTGGGCTGGTGGGCTGAAGGAAGGTCAGCACGCACATGGCCAGGTTGATGATGGCTGCAAGGCACACTCCTGACATGCCACTGGGCCAGATGGGCATGTAGTCTGGTGTGCCGTAATCGTACATGCCCTGCAGGGCAACAACAGAAGCAAAGCAGCAGAAACAGCAGCAGCCAAGTTTGATGCACTTTTGCTGCATGTTTGACGCAGGTTTGATGCACTTTTGATGCATGTTTGATGCAAGTCTGATGCACTTTTGCTGCAGGTTTGGAACAAGTTTGATGCACTTTTGCTGCATGTTTGATGCAAATTTGATGCACTTTTGCTGCAGGTTTAGAACAAGTTTGATGCACTTTTGCTGCAGGTTTAGAACAAGTTTGATGCACTTCTGCTGCAGATTGATGCACTTCTGCCGCAAGTTTGGCGCAGTCATTATCCTGCAGTTACTAAAACTTCATGCATGTTAATAGCATACCCATGTGCCGCCAAAAGAGGATCGCCACACATGCTGCAGACGCTTACACCAAGCAAGACTGTGCCAGAGGAACTTGCCTTGGCATGCCAGCTGACCATGTACCAGCCAGTGCCCTGAGCTGCTTGGAAGGCACGCACGACATCTGCACCAGCAAGCCCCAGGACCCATACTGGCGGCTTGGACTCTGCTGACACACCCTCCACGCCGCTGTCAGTCTTGCGGCAACGGAAAGCCTCAGCCTGCCTGCCACCGGTGCACAGGTGCCATGCACACGACAGCATACCCAGTGCACTCTGGACAGCTGTCACGCAAACAGAGTTGTTTGCAAAGCGACCGCCTGGGCACAATGAGCCTGGGTGAAACCAGCTGGGCACACCAGCAGCCTTGTTGGCCAGCATCAGCTTGCTGCGGTGACAGGACAGCACAGAGCAGTACCACCATCCAACCTGTAAGCACCTAGCGCAGTCAAGCTAACACGTGTCTGTTGTTGTGCACTATGCAAGTTGCCGCTGGTTGTCATGGCTAGCCAGACTCAGGTCACTATGGACTCATGGGTTACACATTACTGGTGTGTGGCTGCCACGGGATACTGCCACCTGGCTTGCAGCTGGTTCCACTCAACTGAGATGAACAAGGCAGTAAAAGCACCATGAGGCTCATGGCAAGCCTTTCTGATACACATACTGCACATGTCAAGTAATTGACCAAGTAGGAGCCTGCTACTACTGGGTGTAGTACTTACTCAACATCCACCAGTGCGGTGAGCAGCTTAGCCTGCCAGTAGTTCAGCATGAGCATGTTGACTACTAGTCTTCTTGAAGAAGCGGGTTGGCATGGCCCGATTGGCGGGCCTCGAAGCTGCGTGAGCTAGCTTTGCTTCTTTGGAGCTGGGCCGGCCGCCCTGCAACAGTCATACAACAGTACACAAGGAAGTTGTTAATGCTGCAGCAGTTGACAATGAAGCCGCACACCTGCTGTTCGGTGGCCTGCTGTCCCTGGCCCAGAAGCCTTATCATCCATGTCCCCACAGCTTGAATGTTGCAGTCATTGCACCTGCCCCCCCCCCCCAAACCTGACAGAAGCTCACCTTGACATCCCACCAGGCTTGCAGGAGCCTCACAATGCTGCGTGCCTCGCCTGGAAACATCAAGTCCACACCGACATCAACCAGGCCACCATCAGCTGCGCGGTATTGAAACGTGCGCTGCATCCTGACAATAAGGCCTAGGCTTTCAAAGCACAGCCTGCGTCCAATCAGGAGTGCAACCTTGAACTCCTGCACCAGCTGTACATAGCAGCAAACAGCGCCAGCAGGCAGGACAACACACAGTCAGCTGTGATGAGGGCCTACTCCAATGTCAACCTGCCTTTGCCAACTTGCAAACATATTAGCACGCCACCAATCATTGAATGTATTTTGGAATCGGATTTGACCAGCAGCTGGATGTGCCTGGCCTGACAAGCATTCCACCCTGCCTGTCCGCTCTCACTTGGTCCCGCAGTGTTGAATCCTGCAAGTCCTTGCTCAGTCCGGTTGCAAATGAGGCGGTAAAGCATTTCTCCCAGTCTTCCCCCGATCCCTCCCATAACAGTTTCCAGAAGTCTAGCTGTGCACTGTCTGCCCGCCGCTGAAGACGCTTGAACCCATCCAACCCAGCAGGATCAAGCACAGGTATTGCTGGTGCTTTGTCATTTGTCACAAAATGCTTGCCCAGCAAGGAGGCAATCTGTGGTATAGATGAGCTGGCGCGGTTAGCAGCAGCAGTAACATCCAGAGGGCTGCTTGCATTTGCCACTAAGCCTGACCAGACTGCAGACAGTGAGCAGCGACAGTTGGAAAGTTGGTTTTGTATATTTAGACGCTTGATGAGGCGTTTGTGTGTTGATTACTACGTGCACACAGGTATCATTCAGAGCATTGCAAAAGTGGCAAGTTTACTGCTGTTGCTGCTGCTGCATCAATGCCCTGCAGCCATTGGCAGATATGTACCCTCAGTGGCATGTACACACACCTAAGACACCTGGGTTGGCCTCCTGTCTGCGTAACAGGACTTGATTGCGCTGTGCCATGCTGCTGTGGCGCTGCTTGTGGCTGGGGCCTTGGTACGTTTGCTAACGCATTAGAGCTAAAGTGAGTTTGAGTTAATCAATTCGTGGAGCAGCTTGAAGAGCTAGAAGATATGGTTCGCCTGTCAACATGAATATCTTCGATCACATTCATTCATTGCAGCAGGTGGACGTGCATACCAATAATGTTGCGTGGCGTTGAAGCTATGGGAGCGTTTGCTGCAAGTGAACACTTCAGGTTTCACCAAAACCCCGAAGTGTTCACATGCCGTTGTCAGCCAATTGGCATGAAGAAAAGTCTATGGATGATCCGAGACGAGCTTGAAAGAACAAATATTGGTCACACTTTCCGCCCACGTGCCTTGGACTACGAAAAACCATGAACCCATCAAAAGGTAAAGGCCCTTACATTACACCAGCACCCAAGTAGAGGTGCCAGAATGGACACGATCCCGCATCAAACGCATTGCTGAAGCCCAGATGGGCTGCTGCAGCTGTGACCGCCCATCTTGCAGCTCCAACATTCAACGCCATGCATATAGAACGCAATACTAGTGCAGGCTAGCCACGCTATGGCAACAGTGCTGTACACACATGCCATGTTAGTGACATATTCAAGCCGGTGACATAAGCAAGCCAGGGGCGACAACTCAGTTGGGAAGTGAACGAAGTTGTGCTTCAGTGAAGCTATGCATGAGCACTGTCAACAGAAGACACGAGCATTCCCAACAGAAGAACACGGAAGCATTCAGCATGGCTGAACCAACAAGAGATGGTACGTCGCAACGATACTACTGCCATGCATGAAACAAAGACATGCTGCACAAGCGCTTCAGGCACTTAAGCACAGGTGGCTATATGCCAGCGCATGGCCAATTGTGCGTGTGTCACCTATCATCACTACCGCAGCGCTGGTCTTTGGAAAAGAATGAATATCAATGTTGCTAATGATGGCTGGCCATCGACACTGCAGTGAGCGCTTGTCATCCGGACAAGCGGGCCAAGCATCTGCCGCGCCAGCTGCACGCCAATGCATCATGTGGTCACATACCAATGCATCAACGCTGCCTCAACACCCTCACACCCCACGCCAGCTGCGTTTTATGCGGTCACATGCCAATCCACCAGCACCAAAACGCTGCACCAGCACCCTCACACGCCAGGCGTACCCAAACCATCCAGGAGGGTGCCAACCAGCCACCCCAAAGACAACACAAGTTGTGTTACACACAACCCTGCCTACTACCCCTGCCCCGTTGCATTTCAAAGCCGCAGCAGTACCGGCTGCAGCAGCTAGTTACTACTGAACACCCCCACGCCACACCCACATGCCCAATGTTCCGCCGGCATCGCTGCTATTGCTGCATCACCTCCGGCTGCTGCTGGTCGTGCTGCTGCTGCTCCGCTTCCTGCTGCTCTAGCAGCTGCAGCTGCTTTGCCGAGCCTGGCCTGCTTGCGGGCAGTGCGTTGGGCTGCACTATGCTGATGATCAGGCGCACCACGTCAGTGCACGTGACCACACCAACGGGTCGCTCCTGATCGTCGATCACGTACACCCTGCGCAGAGCAGCACAGCAACGACAAGCAGCGCAAACATAAGAGGGCTGCACTATGCTGATGATCAGGCGCACCACGTCAGTACACGTGACCACGCCGACCGGCCGCTCCTGATCGTCGATTACGTACACACTGCGCAGGGGGCAGCACAACAACAGCCAGCAGTGCACACATGAGAAGCTTATGGACAGTGTCAATACACAGGCAGCCATGCACCACGTCAGTGCACGTGACCACACCAACGGGCCGCTCCTGGTCATCGATCAAGTACACCCTGCGCAGGGCAGCACAGCAACAGCCAGCAGCGCACACATGTTAAGCTTATGGGCAGTGTCAATACATACGCAGCCATGCCCCACGTCAGTGCACGTGACCACACCAACGGGCCGCTCCTGATAATCAATCACGTACACCCTGCACAGGGGGCAGCACAACAACAACAGCCAGCAGCGCAAACATGTTAGGGCTGGACTGCATCGGTCCTATCACGAGCGCAGCCAGAACACAGCCGCCCTGCAAGGAGCAATGCCGTCACAGTGTAGCAAGCACACGAGCAACGCAGTAACAACTGTGTCCGCCTGAGCAAGCAACAGCTGCCAACGACTCGCAAAGCAGCACCAGCACTCACCGCGGCTGCAGCACCTGATGCAACAGCCAGCCTTGTTGTGCAACATGGCAGCACATCTGGGTGGCGACACGACTAGAAAACCCCTCCCCGCACATCAACTGCAGAGGTACTGGTGAATGAATAAATGAGCTATGCGTGGTGTGTTCACACCTGTTACCTGAGTGGGTTGAGGAAGGGTCTGTGTGTGACGATGATGAAATACCTCATGCGCATCCACACCTCGTACCATAAAGTACTAGTATGTTCTTGGGACAGTGAGCTGTTCCAATAAGGCTGCCAAGTGTGAGATAAGCCATTGCTCACCTGTGGACGCAATCAAAGCTGCTGAGCCGTAGGGGCACCAAGCTATCAACAAGTGTCAAATCGCGGGCACCTCCGCACCGCGATGACTCCTGCTCAAAAAGCACAAATCGTCTGCTTTTGCCTCCTTTGGCCTGCTCGACTTGGGCTGGGTGCAGTTGCTGTGATCCTCGTCTGATAGCTTTAGAAGCGTATATATTTGAATTTTATAACGGTTGGAACGTGAGGGGGCTGCCTGCGGCCCTGCTTGGTGTTGGTTCAGCTCACGCGGTTATGGGGCCACGCGGTGGAGCTGTAGCCGGCTCAGGCAGCGGCCGTGTCAGCACCAGGCGCCAGACTAAAGCAGCAACAGCATCTGCTGAGGCGGCAGCAGATGCTGGTGCAGCGGCAGCCCGGGATCAGCCTGCTGCAGCTGGCCCTGCCCCTGCAGCACCAGGGGCACTAGCCAAACGCACACTCACGCTGGCCGGTTTGGAGCACGATCTCCAGCAGGTTGTGTCCAGAATGGATTCAATGTGCAGCACTGTAGGCACGCTCTCTGAGCAGGTGCCTTACTTGCAGCAGCAGCTGTCTCAGCTGTCTGCATCAATGCAGCAGCAGCAGCAAAGCGCTGATGGGGCCTTGCCATCCTGGCAGGGCAACATGCTGGCAGCAACACAGCAGGTGGAGGATCTCAACACAGCCTTTGCATCCCTCAAGCAGCAGCTAACGGACGCAAGCAGCACATTCAATGCCGGCCTGGCGGGCATCCAAGAGCAGCAGCAGCAGTTGGACCGACGGCTGCAGGAGGAGCAGGAGCAGCTTCAGCTGTTGCAACAGCTGGTGGAGCAGCAACTGCAGGCACAACGCGAAGAGCAGCAGCGCCTGCTGCAGAAGCAGCAAGAGCAGCAGCAAATGCTGACGCAAGTGCAGGAGCAGTTGCAGCAGCACCAGCAGCAGCAGCAGCCACAACCTGCGTGGTTCATGGTACACGCCCCTGTGGGCACGGGTGGTGCCGACCTGGTGGCTACACTAGTTGAGTGCGGTGGTGTTACTCCAAGCAGCATCACCTCTGCACGCATTGTGTGGTCACCAAAGCCAGCAGCAGCAGAGGGTAACGAGACCCTTGCTGCTGCAGGTGGTGGCAGCGGCGGCAGCAGCAGCGGCAGCGCCTCAGGCGCGCGGCGATCAATGTGCTTGTGGGAGGTTACGCTGAAGGAGGCGGATCTGCTGAGCAACATGCTTGGCGGCCGCATCCGCAGCAACCTGCGGCGGGCTGGTCACAGCATTTATGTTGACGCAATACTCAGTGCAGAGCGGCAGCAGCAAAAGGCTATGCAGCAACTGCGGCGTGAGATGCAACAGCAGGGCGTGCGCACCCGGTGGTCGCGTGCCACACTGATGCGCTGGAGCCGTGGTGGTGCAGATGGCCGTCGGGGCAGCTGGGAAGAGGTGCCACCGCTGCCAGCGGAGGTGCCTGGCAGCTAGGCTTAGTAGCAGTGGCGCAGTGTGGAGGTTTGGGAAGTGAACATTTGGCGCATGGTGATGTCAGGTGGTGGTGGCTTTTGAGATGCCGCAACTTTTGAGGAGTGGTTGATATGGATGATCTCTGGTGCAACTAGCATCGCATCCATTGTGTTGTGCCATTGGATTGCGCTCATGTTGCGCTTTAGCCAGTTTACTCCCGCTTTTATGGTGTTTAAAAGCACACTTTTAGGTGTGCCAGCTTATGCCTTGTACAATCCTGATCGAGAGTCTAGGACTATTTTGGCTTCAAAGTTGCTTCAATCTCCCTTTTTGGCGCAAGATTGCGTTCACTTTGTGTGGTGCATGCCATCTGAGATGGCGAACGGCCTACGTGTAACTTCCACTCTCTAAAATCAGGCCTCGCCAAGTGTGACCAAAGCCATGAGTAAAAAGCTCACCTGTGGATGCGATGGCTCACTGTCCCGATAAGGCTTCCAAGTGTGAGATAAGCCATGACTCAAAACTTCATTGCTCACTTGTGGACGCGATCAAAGCTGCTACGCCGCCGGGGCAGCAAGCTATCAACACGTGCCAAGTCAGGCCTCGCCAAGTGTGAAAAATGCCATGACCAAAACGCTCACCTGTGGATGCGATGGCTGACGATCTTGTCCAGAATCTCAATCATGGTGGCCTGCAGGACAACAGCAATGCACAACTTTGTGTGAGGTGTGCGATATGCAAGAGTACAGCATGCCTACGAACTGCATGCAGACAGATCATGCATATCCGCTCACAGCACGCACCTCTGATTGCCAAGCATATCATCGCTTACTGGGACACCACTCCATCCCAGCTTGCTGTACCAACAGCTTGCAGCCGTGCCAACAGCAGTACAGGCCTGTCTGCATGCAGCTGCCTGCTGGTTGTGTGGTGCTCACCTGTGGTGTGACCAGTATGAGGTTCCAAACTGTGCGCCAGCAGAGTAGCTGTAGCTGGTTGCAGAACTATATTGCTTATCGCACAACTAGATTGCTCTCACAACCGATTGCTTTCCGTGAAAGCTCACCTGTGGTGTGACCAGGATGAGGTTCTAAAAATTACGCCGCAAGTAGCTGAGCTAGTAGCACACCTGCATAATGCTGATCAGAAGGCCCACCTGTGGTGTGACCAGGATGAGGTTCTGGCCCACCTCCTCCCTTCTTGTCATGATTAAACCGCCTCAGCCAACAACAGCCTGACATTCACGCATTGTAGCTTTGGCCAGCCACACAACTAAACTGCTGTTCAAATTGTTGTGTGGTGCTGTAATCTGGTGTGACCAGGATGAGGTGATGAAACTTACGCCGCAAGTAGCTGTAGCTAGTCACACAACTACATAACGCTGATCATGAACCTCACCTGTGGTGTGACCAGGATGAGGTTCTGGCCCACCTCCTCCCTTCTTGTCATGATTACACCGCCTCAGCCAACAACAGCCTGACATTCACGCATTGTAGCTTTGGCCAGCCACGCAACTAAACTGCTGTTCAAATCGTTGTGTGGTGCTGGAATCTGGTGTGACCAGGATGAGGTGATGAAACTTACGCCGCAAGTAGCTGTAGCTAGTCACACAACTACATAACGCTGATCATGAACCTCACCTGTGGTGTGACCAAGATGAGGTTCTGGCCCACCTCCTCCCCAGGGGTGCGCGGCCGCGCACGTGCAATGCGGTCAGTGACAAACCTGCGCAGCAGCAGCAGCAGCAGCGGCAGGGGGCATGTTGTCAGCATTGCATGTTCTGACACACAAGTGCTGCCCTGAACAATCACCAGCCGCCAGCAACATGACAGAGGCAAAGAACAGCCTTGAACCAGCATCCATGCATGCTTTTGCTACCTGTGATCAACAACAACTTTTCGGCATGTTACTGCAATCAGATAAAACCAGGCATTCACCTGTGGCCGTGGCTATACCACACCAGACAACGGCTAGCAACACAGAGGTGTTGACAGAGTTGCACACAAGAAGCACAATTCAAGAGCGGCACCTGCTCACTTGTGCCCCTTGCTCTGCACCACCTCCTGCTCGTGGATGTGACTGTGGCCTTGCCACATGAAATGAAGATGCAAACTCTGACATCTGTTGAGCGAGATGCAATCAGACCAGACCCGGCACTAACTTGTGGCACTTACTGCGCACCACCTCCTGCTCGTGATTGTGAAAACCAGACAGCTAACCACAACCGTCTGCACCTGCGTGTTGACAGAGCTGCACACACAAAGCAAATTACGACCAGCTGTTGACGCGCGACCCTGCTCACTTGTGCCCCTTGCTCTGCACCACCTCCTGCTCGTGGATGTGGCTGTAGCCTTGGAACTCAGTGCCGTGCTCCAGCGCCAGAAACTCGCCAACAGGCAGCGACAGCGCACCAAAGTGATCCGCCATGATCGTCCTGCAAGACACATAACATGTGTGAGCCGTGAGTTACGCGATGTGTAGCGCGCGTACAACTGCTAGCAGTGCCAGTGCACCAAAGTGCTCCGCCAAGATCGTCCTGCAAACACACATGATATGTGTGAGCTGTGAGTTACACAATGTGTACCACACGTACAACTGCTAGCAGTGCCAGCACACCAAAGTGCTCCGCCATGATCACCTTGCAAGCACACCAACCAGCCGCTAGTTGACCTGTGAGCGCTAGAAACAACAGCTGCAGCGCCAGAGCACCACAGTGCACCGCCATGATTGTCCTGCAAACATACAGCAACCAACCGATAGTTGCCCTGTGAGGTCACAGCTTGTACTGGGCAAACCTGGCAGACCTGCTGCCATACTGCCTTCTCACTATGCCAGCGAGCATATGCCGATGGCACAAGATGCTACCAAATGACATGCTCAACTCAGCAGCAGCAGCAGCAGCAGGGCGCTCACTGCATCTCGCTGAAGTTGCCAATGATCTTGCCCACGCCGTCCACAACCGCCAACATGCTGATCTCCGCACATTGCATGACGCCTCTCAAGCGGGCAAACCTGCTGCCACACTGCCTTCTCACTATGCCAGCGAGCATATGCCGATGGCACAAAATGCTACCAAATGACATGCTCAACTCAGCAGCAGCAGCAGCAGGGCGCTCACCGCATCTTGCTGACGCTGAAGTTCCCGATGATCTTGCCCACGCCGTCCACCACCTGCACGCTGATCCCTGCACATTGCATGACGCCTCTCGTCCTGGCAAACCTGCTGCCACACTGCCTTCTCACTATGCCAGCCAGCAGCATGCCGGATGCACAAGATGCTACCAAATGACATGCTTAACTCAGCAGCAGCAGCGCTCACCGCATCTCGCTGACGCTGAAGTTCCCGATGATCTTGCCCACGCCGTCCACCACCGCCAGTGCACTGATCTGGCGCTCGTTCATGAGCAGCATCGCCTCAATCGCGCTCACATCCGGGCCCAGCGTCACGACAGGCCTGCTGGCCCAGCCCAGCTCTGCTGCTGTCTTGCTGGCAAGGTCACCCAGCTCGCTCTTGTTCATGTAGATGAACCTGCGGTTGGCAGCAGCAATGGCACGTGGTTCAAGAAACGCTGGATGAAATAAGCCTTGGGCAGTGCTTGTCTTGCCGGCCAGGTCACCCAACTCGCTCTTGTTCTTGTTCATGAAAAACAAACCTGCAGGACAGCAGAGCGAGAGAGGGAGGGATATGAAATCAGAGCTGGCCTAGCGTCACGACAGGCTTGCTGGCCCAGCCCAGCTCCGCTGCGGTCTTGCTGGCCAGGTCGCCCAGCTCGCTCTTGTTCATGTAGATGATCCTGTGGGTTGCACAAAGCCGAGATGAGAAGAAGGGTGTGAAAACAGAGCAGTGGCAGAGCGACGGACGGCTGATAAAACATGCTGAGTTTGCTCAAGTGTGCATTGCCATACACCCTCCTCAGCATGACCGCAAATATGTCCTGCTCAGCACTGCAGGGGCACGGGCCACTGCGGTTCGGGCTGCCGCATGAGCTGCTGTTAGTGGACGCTAGTTTAATCGCCAGCAGTGCTCACTTGATGATGTCTGTCTGGCTGATGATGTTGCTGATCCTGAAGTGGCTGTCGTAGATGGCCACCCTGTGCACCGTGCCCGTGATGACGTGCTTGCCCTTGTGCACGCCCCTGCAGCAGCAGCAGCAGCAGGCAGCTTGGTGAGCCAGCGCAGCAGGAGCAAGCAGGTGATACACGTGTGTGGTTTAACAACTGCGTCGCATTGCGCAAAACCGCGCAGGCTGCAGCATACAAGTTGTGGCAGGGTTGGTGATCTGCACCGTGACAGGCATGCATGCATTGCAGAGTATGATGCCTCAAGCTAGTCGGGTGCCATGTGACCCCAAGCTGTCCTGGCTAGATTGCGTGGCCTCTGTGTATGCTGCACAAGCCCGAGCTTCCCATACGTCTACTGACGCTGCTGAAGTGTTGTGCCCGACTGCCAGCTTTGCAAACAACCAAAGCCAGCAAGCTACCCCTACTGCTGCTGCTGCTGCTGTCATCACTGTTTGCTGCGCAACTGCAGCTGCTCCCACTGCTCCCACTGCTGCTGCTAGCGCCCTGCTCCTGCGTGGCCGTTGCACCCACAGTTGCAGGTGGGTGGCGGCTGCAATGGTGGCAGCTGCACACCTCTCTTTGGGGTTCAGCAGCCCGTTCACCACCACGTCCAGCACGCTCGTCTTCGCTGCCTCGCTCGTGTGCAAGAAGTCGCCGTCGCCACCTGCATCAGAATATACAGGACAACGATTTTCAGCACCGAAAGGACAACAAAAGGACAACGATTCTCAGCAGTGCCAAGCAGCTGCCTCGCTGGTGTGCAGGAAGTCGCCGTCACCACCTGCATGCGCAGCGACAACGACAATCAAATGCAGCAGGTGCGCAAGCGTCAGAGTGTGCGAGCAACAAATCCCAGCAGTGCCCAGTCGCTGTCAGAATATAAAGGATAACAATCAGGAGCAGTGCCAAGCAGCTGCCTCGCTGGTGTGCAGGAAGTCGCCGTCACCACCGAATGTACAGCGACAATCGAATGCATCAAGTGCGCAAGCGTCAAACTGCGTCGGATTCTGATAATGAGCAGTGCCAAGCAGATGCCCCGCTGGTGTGCACGAAGGCGCCGTCGCCACCTGCAGCCACAAACAAGGCTGGGATGCCATGCGTACCTGCAAGGGTGCCAAACACCAGCACACTCGCACCAACACGACCAAACCCTCGCGGTCTTGGGTGGCTGTGGTGATTAGTCGCCAGAGCAGCCTCGCACCAGCCATCCACTGGTGAAAAAGCAGCACTCAGCACGCCATCCGCACAACATCAGCACGCGGTCTCAGAACTCACCAAAGACCTTGAGGTCCTTGATGGCTGTGGTGACTAGCTGTAGCATTGAGGGCAGCCCAACACAAAGCATCCACTGATAGCAAAGCAGCAGTCAGCACGCCATCTAGGATGCCATCTAGGATGATCGAGCGACCTACGTGTCACTTCGCTCTCCAAAAACTCTACAGCGTGTGATACTCACCGAAGACCTTGAGGTCCTTGATGGCTGTGGTGGCGAAGCTGCTGCCCGACTCCTCCAGCAGTCGCATCTTCTGCAGCATCTTCATCTTGGGCAGGTTGCCGCGGCCATCGATCTCTGCAGCAGCAGAAGCAGCAGCAGTGAGGAATCCGTGATTTAGAGGCTCAAGCACAACAGAAGAGCATCTTCATCTTGGGCAGGTTGCCATGCCCATCAATATCTACAGCAGCAGCAGCAGCGAATCCGTAGTCAAAACACTAATAGACGCAATAGACTCAAGCGAACAAAAAGGCATTGAATGGGAGGCTCTGCCAGCAGTACAGCGCTGGCGCAGCTGCAATTTAGCCACCTGCGATGTGCGGTTGCAGCCTACCAGCTGCTGCCATGCTACACACGGTCTGCCAGCCCTGCCTGTTCAGCTGTTGCCAGTAATGCCGGCTGCGTGCCTACTCCACTTCTACAGCTGCACGGCTGCCAGTGGCTCTCCGACAGACTGCTGCTTAGCCCCTCCTGCAACGCTGCTGCTGCCAGCCTTCACGCCACACCTGCGCTGCTGGTGTCTCTGCTTCCCGTTGAAATTCCCACTGGAGTGCTGCTGCTGCTCCCGCCCCACCTGCGAGGAAGCTGCTGAGTACGTCGCGCCACATCTATGCTGCTGGTGTCTCTGCTGGCTTGCCTACTGATGTGGTGCTGCTGCTGCTGCTTATGCCCCCACACCCACTGCAGTGCTGCTGCTTATCCCGCCACACCAGTGCTGCTGCTGTTGCTGCTGCTGCAACTTATCCCGGCACACCAACCTGCGAGGAAGCTGCTGAGCACGTCGCGCACGTCCAGGAAGCCCAGGATCTGGTGGTTGCCCGTGAGCCCCTTCTCCTGAGGCCAGTGCGCGCCAGGCGGCACCGGGGAGAACAGCGGCGCCAGGCAGCCACAGCCCGAGGGCTGCGTGTGCAGCCAGTTCGGTGCCAAGCATGGTTGCAGTGACGTTACATAGTGTTGGGGGCTCTTGGTATGGCATGGTATGGCATGGCTGCTAGACGGCTGGAGCACACATGGTGGGGATTGCAGATTGGCTAAGCATGTAAGAATTGTGAAGCTTGCTGTGGCTGAACTGGCATGGGGCCTGTGTGAAGCAGTACAGTACAGCTGGCAGAGACTTGCATGTCACTTACTTCAACTGCGCAGATGTAACTGGTGTGAAGATCTGACCCACCTGGGCAGTGGCATCTGGTGCTTGCACCACTGGTGATGACAGGATGCGCTTGGATGCCAATGTCTGTGCAGCAGACAGCAGGAGCGAGAAGCAAAGCAGCAAGTTGTTACAATGCAGCTGAGCAAGCAGTGCATGGGTGCACAACGTATTACCATCAAGTGAGGCTGTCAGTATCATCAGAAAGAGGCAAGACGGCCAGATCGTGTTGCATGGGTGCAGGCACGGCTCGACAGACAGCTGGGCAGTGCCCAGGGGTCACCAGCCGCACCTTCAGCGACTGCTCCACCGTCGCAGAGTCCTTGAGAATAACTACATTCTGGGGGCTGAGTAAGTCGTGCAGGTTGGTATCCCTCAGCAGGGCAGCTATTCTATTTACGGTCTCTGGGCTGCACGCCATCGCTGCTTCCTGCGCGTGACGTTGCTTAGCTCAGCAACTACCAATCATCAATACACAAGCTGATCTCAAGTTCTCGCTGCTGCCAAGTGTCAGAGACACGTCTGGGTATGCCTTGTAGGATGATGTTGTTGGTGACTTCAGTCCCGAGGCTGCACTCCGCACTTCGTTTAAGGCGTTCAGAGGTATCCCGCTGGTTCAACTTGACGTCCGAGGGTGCAGACAGCAGTACATTGCTGACACAGGCATAACAACAAGTCATCGCAGGTTTAGGGAAGACTGTTCAAACTGTTTGAGGCCCATGACTGGAGCAAAATACCCATACGCACAATTCGTTGAAGATGCGTTCGCGCCCGCCCTAAACAGCCATGAGCACAACTGCCAGCCTTTCAGAAGACACAGATGTTGCCTCTACCAACGGGGACAGCGTGCAGGATGCCGAGCTGGAGGTGCTGAAAACATAATTGAACATATTCCTAGCACTAGACCCAGGTGTTGGGTAGCAGCATGCAGGTTGCAGTACAGGAGGCCACTTGGCGCTGAGCATCGCTGCTGCTTCTTGCAGGACCTGCATAAGGCTATCGTGGTGCTCAAGCACCTGAGGAAAGAGAATCAGCAACTCACAAGAAACTTTGATAATGTAAGTCGCCGCACTTTCTAATCAGGCGGCAAAGCTGCAGTCGCAAGGCAATGACCAGCACTTGCACACGCACACCTGGTAGAGCAAGCGTACCGTACATCCTGTATCTGCTGCTGCAGCTGCACTTGCTTCAAGCCCTTGTCTTGCAGTAATATACATAAACATCGCTTGCTTATCTTGCAGTTGAAGGCCCTCCACCTTGCTCTGGTGACCAGCCACAGGAAGCTTGAAGGCAGCTATGAATCCTTGCGCCAGGAGCGGGTGCGCACACATGGACAGCTGTCTGCTGTCAGCTCATATGTTTGAGCTGTTTTCAGCATGCATAGTAGCTGCAGCAGTGGCACGTGTCGTTACATGGTTCGCCATCCACGGATTGTACCCATGGCTGTCAACGTTCGCATGCCATGCAGCAGAACCAAGGGGTTATTGAACGCAATGCTGTTCCTGCATGTTTGCACAATGTACCCCGAGCCAGCATAGAGTTAGACTCTAACCACATCTCTGTCATTCTCCAATGTTATACCAGGTATCTGTGGAGCAGCAGTATCAGCAGCTGTGTGAGTCATGGCGAGCTGAGCTGGACGAAAAGCAGCGGCAGTTTGAGCAGGCCAGGGCACAGATACTTGAGCCAAGGTGAGCCTGCAGGCAACTGACCAACGCACACGCTTGGCAGTTGTCGGGGCGCACTTTGGCTGACATGCAACTGCTGCAGCAGATGTCCAGTCTTGCCTTGTCATGTGACGATTGCCGTGCAACTCGCACTCGGCTGTTTTCACCTCTTGTGTTTCATTTTAAAGTGGACAATGCCGTGACACAGCAGTATGATGCAGTCACGTCAACTTTGTGGTGCCCTGTTGCTGCCTGCAGGGACCTTGACCTGTTGAGGGTGCAGCTGCTAGAAGAAGTTGAGGCCCCGTTCAAAGCCAAGTGTGAAGCAATCGCAAAGGTTGGGCAACCAGAGTTTCACAGCAGCACACATGACTTTTAGCACCAGCAGCGGAAGACATGCAGCAGTGAGGAACCAGGCAGATTGCATGCGCAAGAAGCGGACATGGTCGCTGCTGTAGTTGCTAATTAAATGAGATGCTGTCAACCCCCGCATTCTCGGCACCTGCTACAACTACTGCATGTCTTGCTGCTGCTGCCTGCTGTCCTGCAGGATGCCGAGGCAGCACAGAAGCAGTTTGTGCAGCTGCGAAGAGAGCATGAAGCGTTGCAGAATAGCGTGCGCAGCCAGGTAGGGCAGGCATTGCTGCTGATGCAGACTTGAGGTTCAGGGGTGAGAGCCAGATGATGAGCCGGCCACAACATAAGCATAACAGCAGCTGACAGTGATGACACGGTTATCAGTCAAGCACCAGTAGCGGCAGCAGCAACAGCAGCTCAGCAGCAAACGTTTGCAGGGCGGCACAGGATGTAGCAAGGCCCGACTCGAACTTGTGCATGTGTTGGGTGTGCTCGCAGGAGCTGCAGCAGCAGAACGAGCTGCAGCTGCTGCAAGGGCAGTGCGATGTGCAGCAGCAGGCGCTGACCGAGAAAGCACGCACTCTGGAAGCAGCACAAGGTATGCTGCACAGCATGGATTGGCGCTGCAAGCACAGTCGCTGTCAGGATGCAAGCTGGCATCACGTGCAGTGCCAGTTGCACGCAATTTGGTTTTTAGCACACTCGAGGAGCAGCCGCCCTTCGCACCTACAACCATACAAGCACATGCTGACCCTATTGTGCTCATCAGTGCAACAGTGCTGACTCCTTTTGTTATGGATGTGGTGCATCTGGTTGTGCAGACAAGACCAAGCAGCTGGAGCAGCAGCTGCACCAGGTGCAGCAGCTGCGGGAAGAGGCGTCGCTGCAGCTGCACTTTGCCAAAGATGAGGCAGCAGAGCTGCGGCAGGCCAAGGAGGCAGCAGTGGTTGAGCGGGAGCAGCTGGCAGTGCGGCTAGAACGGCGCAGCCAGCAACAGCAGGTAGGCAGCCTGCTGTATGCTGCCGTCTGTTTCATGAGTGTGGGCTGGATCTGTCAACGGTACTGCTTGTGAACGCACGGCTCATGACTTGGCAGCAGGCAGCAAAACGAGCCACGCGCGCATGTCACAGCGATAATGCAACAGAAGCAGCTGCCAGCGTGTCACTGTGAATCCAACTGCAACCATGCTGCTGCTGTTGCTGCTGCTGCTCCAACTCCTGCTGCTGCTGTGTCGTGACTGCCTGCTGCTTTGCTGCGCTGCTGCCGCTGCCGCTGCTGCTGCTGCTGCTGCTGCTGCTGCTGTCCTTCAGGCTGAGATCTCTGAGCTGTCAGGCCTTGTGGAGAGCCTGACGCGCAAGAACAGGCACCTAGCTGATGAGCTGGCAGAGTCGAGCAGAGCCCAGGACACGAGCCACAGCCAGCTGATGTCACTGCAGGTAGGCAGCGCTGCAGCTGCATGTGGCTGACGGGCATGCAGCAGCAGATACCATGCTGTTGCACAGTGCCATATATGATAGACCTGCGGCTTGCCAGGGCAGACAATCCACTCAAAATGCACGTTTGGCAGCTGCTTTGGAGAAGTACGAGCAGAAAAATGGAGCACGTGGCGGTTCAAACGTAGCCCGACAAGCTGATATCGTCTCTGCCGGCTGTTGCAGGCGTCCAATGCATCACTGGCCAGCCAGCAGTGCAATAGGCGCGCAACACCTTAAGCTTTTACATCAACGCATTCATGTTGTGCGCGTTACTTGTGATGTAGGCGTCCAATGCATCACTGGCCAGCCAGCTTGCAGATTCGCAGGCACTTGCGGCGCGTGAGCGGCAGCTGCTGGCTGACAAGGCGGCAGCAGCGGAGCAGCTGTGCCACGAGCGGAACAAAGAGCTGCTGGAGCAGGTAGGCGCTGCACACATGTGGACATGGAATGATCACAGTCAGTGACCTGTCGTAGCTGTTGCCCGAAGTATGAGGCACGCATGTGCTTGGTGAGGTGTCTTGGATTATGTGTGCTCAACTGCGTGCAAGCATACGGCAGCAACCGTGCAGTGCCAGGCCCCTAGTTCTTACGCTGCATGTGCTGGCTGGATAGGTGTGCATGCAGTTATGCACCCTTGTCGACAACACAAGATAGAACATACAACCTTCATGGTTCCCAGTGGTATGTATTGCAGTGTTGACAACTCGTAATCACGTGTTGTGCCTGTTACTGGCTGCAGCTGTTGCAGAAGGAGCGGCAGCTGGCGCAGCTGGCGGTGTCGGAGCAGCAGGCGCTGCGCGCAGCAGAGGCAGAGGCAGCAGAGCAGCTGGCGGCTGCGCAGCAGGCAGCGACAGCGCGGCAGCGGGAGGCTGCTGCGCAGATTGCTGAGCTCAGCAGCCGGCTGGAGGCGGCAGAGGCGTCTGCTGCAGGTCGGCCGGGTGATGAGTTTTGTTACAAATGCGGTGTCTGTGCGTGCATACTGTACAGTAAGGTGTAGCTCACTAAGCATGGATCAGCAGGGCGATACGTGTCGGTTTGCTCTGCATTGGCTGCATCTTGTAGAGTGAGGTGTCAGCATGGGACCAGCAGCTGTCTGGGCCAGCACCGGCTTTGCCATGCTGCAATGTTGTAATGCGAGTCATCAGCGCTGTGGATCAAGAGCGTGTGGTGATTGCTGCCATGCTTGCCGGATGCTGTGCTACTCTACCCTACAGCTAGCGCTAAGTGATTGTGCCGTGCTGTGCCCTACTACACCGCCTGGCTGAACCAGGCATGCTGGTCGCGTGCCTCTGTTGCAGTTGTGCACGGCTGCTTGCAGCAATATCAGCCCTTACATCTGACACACAACATCAAGCATAAACAAACAACATCAAGCATGCATCAACCATGCTGCATGCTACCTCCCACTGCAGATCTCCGCTCTCAGCTGCTTGAGAGCCAGAACAAAGCGCGGCTGGAGGTCACAGCAGCACGCTGTGAGGCGCAGGACCTATCAGCGCAACTGCAGGAGAGCCAGCGGCAGCTGGGTGCTCTGCAGCAGCAGCTGTCGGACTCTGCGGGGCAGCAGGCAGCACTGCGGGGCAGCGTGCAGCAGCTGGCAGCTGATGCAGAGCCTGAGCTTGCCGCAAAAGTGCAGAAAGAGGCACGGTGAGTTGCGCTGTGGATGGCAGAACATGAGCTGGCACAGCAAGTTTCCTGCACGTTGATCAATGCCCACTGTAGCGAGAGCGCGTCGTAGGAGGATGTGGTATGCCGGCATGCACTGCTGCGCCTCCCAGGCTTGACAAAAGTTTTGAGTTGCCATTACTCTCCAGCAGCTGGGCATGTACCCTGACCATATGTGCGGTCTTTTGCTTGACCCCTGGATGCATGCTGTGGCACTCCTGCCATGCAGGTGTGTGCTTCTGGAGCAGCAGTGCCAGCAGCTGCAGCAGCAGCTGTCTGATTCCACCTTGCAGCTGGAGCGGCTGCAGCAGCAGCAGCAGGGGCAGCTACAGCGCGAGTGCGACAAGCGGATAGCTGCCGTCAAGGCGTCTGCAGCAGCAGACAAGGAAGCGCTGTCAGCGCGGCATGCGGCAAAGATCAAGAAGCTACAAGAGGCGGCAAAAGACCAGGTGGGTGTCAAACATCTGTGTTTTTTTTCGGAAGGATCTTGTGTGAGTGCCACAAGCGTTGTTCGGCCGCTGCTGTCTCAAGTGCATGGTACAATTGCTTGCTGCTGCGCATGCTGTGTCGCAAGGTGTCTGCATGGCATTCTGCGGCATCGCAGTCTTTTGCATGAAAGGCCGGCAATACTAGTGCCGTCTCTGTAGCAAGGCCGTTCTACCTCTGCTTCCTGCTTTGGCTGCTGCTGTCGGCAGATTCGCGCGCTGCGTGGCAAGTTGAAGGACGCACGTGCTGCCTCTGCGTCGCTGAGCGCTGAGCTGAGCAGCCTCAAGATCAGCCTGGCTGAGCGCGAGGCTGAGCTGGCAGCACTCAACAGCTGCAGAGTCAGCATGGAGCGGCCAGCATCACGAGCATCCGCAGGTGGGTGTTAGGGCTGGACATGAGGTGTCGCATGTTGCTTGTTTTACACACCAGCATCAGGCATGTTGCGTGCTGGTGCCAATCGCGTGAATGGTGACGGCTTGTGCAACTACAGTCATGTGGTGCATCGCGCACTGAGCATTGCACACGCAAGTACGATTGGCTGGGTGCGTGGCTAGGCATGCACGGCAGTCATGTTGCGTTGGCTGCGCACCTCACAGCACACCTGTGTTGCCACAACTATGGCCTTCCTGCAAACATTTGATTTGTGCAGGCAGTCCTGTACGATTTCTGTATGAGAGCCCTGTCAGGCTGCAGGCAGCAGCAGGCGTGCCAGCGCTGCAATCGCCAGTCAGGACTAGCCTAGCAGCAGCGTTCGCGGGCGTGCGGCAACGGCAGCAGCAGTACCTGCAGGAAGCGGCGACTGCAGCGGACTAGCGAGCAGCCTGCTGCCATGTGGGGCTTCTGGTTTAGCTGATTGCGATGTCGTCTTTCCTGCTGCATGACAGTCATTGACAAGCATGGGGCATGGGAAGGGCAGGACAAGTGATGAAACATGACAGCAGATGCTGGGTGTGGTACACCTTGTGCGCTGTGCTGTGCCAGAGCTGTCGTACGGTGTGCACCGCCAATATTGCCATGTTTGAGTTTAGCAGCGGTTAGGGCGCTGCGTCAGTGTGCTGATGTGATGCGATCACTGCAGCTGTCTTTTTGAGTTCATCTTGTTTGAACGGGCTCATGACTGTCACGGTCTGTGACTTGCGGAGTGTTTGCACTTCAACTGTGAAGCCTCAATTCGCAGTATCAGTAAACGCGGCAACCATCCATCGTTGAGATCACGTACAAGAGCAACGTCCGAGTCACACTGAATCTCGGTTCTGGCCAACATAAACAGCAACGTTGCCCCGGCGTCACCTCAGCATAAACTATGCCGGAAGTCGTGCTCAATGATTTTGAGCTGCAGCGCCAGCAGCTGTAAGCACGACCCAGCAACTGCAGCAAGCTAGCGCACTGCTGTCTTGCTGCTGTTGCAGTGCATTATTGATCAACCTGAGACAGCTGTTCCTTTAAGCACCAGCTTTGGCCCTAATATCACTTGGTATTTCTCGCAATGTAGCATCCTTGGTCAGCATGGCGTATACGTCCTTAAGTAAGGGAACAGCTACATATGTGTGCGCGCCAGGGCCTGCGCACCTTTGCAGCTGCTGCTTTTCTGTGAAAACCGCGAGGTTTCCGTGTAGCATAGCTGGGCCCAACTGATGCCCTACATCCTGTGCTGTACAATTCTGTTACTCTGCCGCAGCATTGCTCGGAACAGGGCCCGCCTGCTTGCACTGGGCATACCAGAGGCAGTGTCTGGCCTTGCCAAATTGGCCCCAAAGCAAGCACAGCACAAAAAGCGCAAGACGCCACATGCAGCATCAACAGCAGCAGAGCCAGCGGCACCCAGCCGGCAGGTGCGCAACACCTACAGCAGCCGCATCAGTTGTTTTCAGCGCAGTGCCTCTGCACAGCACTAGCCTTACTATTTGGGTGCTGCTATGACTTTTACAGCACTTGCAGCTGTGCAGGCAGCATGCGTGTGTGTGGGCCTGCTGTGCTTACATGCGTGCAAGTGTGCAAGACGGCCACATGTGTACAGTTGCTGAGTAGGGCTGTTCTTTGCTGGTGTCTGCAGTCGACGCGGCTGCGTGATCAGGCCATGATTGCGCGGGGTGAGGTGCCGCCAGATGTGGAGCAAGGCTCGGAGCTGGCGCTGTTCATCATTGACGGGGAGTGCCCCAGGTGGGTCTGGCCCCTGCTTGCATGGTGTGGCTCTGCTGGGCTTACCGGCTTGAAAACCATGGAGTGTGATTTTGGAGCGGAATATTCTTCTGTGTTTTGCTCGCCCTTGCTAGAAACGCTGTAGCAAGCACTTGAACAAACAGCTGACGTCCAGCAGTAGCAGCTGCTTGCCAAACAACAGCCACACAGATGTTCATCATTGACGGGGAGTGCCCCAGGTAAGGCTTGAAGCAGGCGCTGCAACGAACAGCTGACGTCCAGCTGCAGCAGCCGCAAGAACCTGGCGATGTCCATCCTCGACAGGGCAGCCACTTAGCAGCAGCGTCAAGCTTCACCAGGCAACAGCATCGGTTGTGATGCCGCATGCAATGTGTGGCGGCAGCAGCTGTTGATGCACGTATACGTACTGCGCAGAAGGACAGCTGTAGCAGCAGCGGATACACACGATGCTACATCTGGTATGATTCATGTTGCTGGTGTGGCAAGGTACTATTATCAGGCCATGTTTGTCACCTGCAGCTCTGCAACTGTTGGGTTTGGTGGCAGGTGGGTGTTCATATATCTCTTGCTATGCATGTGCATGTTACAGGTTTGGCAACTTCCTGTCATTAGGCACTGCTCGGCACCCACCTCTGCAAGTGATCATTTCATGCTGATGGGTAGCTGTTTGTGTCACTCCATTCGAAGGTCACTCTTGTCATGCATGCATGCTGCAGGTGTGGCAAGGTGTTGTTCACAGGCCACGCACGCCACCTGCAGTCCTGCAAGGGCCCACCCGAGCCACCAACAGAAGAGGAGATTGCAGCACAGGTGAGCACACATTAGAAGACCACAGATCAGAACAGGCCAGATTCACACTGCACACTGCTGTTGTGTGGCGCATGTGTGGCAGATGCGTGGAGATCTGCAAGGGCCCGCCAGTGCTGCCGAGGGAAGAGCAGATTGCAGCATATGGGACCACACAGAGCAGAACAGCTGTTCGAAGTACGCTGCTGCATTGGCTGCTGTACATGTGTGCATGGCAGTGGCTGCAGTGCTGCAAGGGACCAAAAAATGGGATCACACGAGGGGTGCAAAACAGCTGAGTGTACTGCAGAGACCAACCCATAAGGTTTCAGTGCTGCTGCATGCAGCTGCTGCTGCTGCTGCTGCTGCTGGATTTTCTGTAAGTATGCTTGCCTCACATCAGCGCGCTAGCTGTTCAGCACCGTACATGCAGCTGTGCAGTATCTCTGTATGCCAGCGCTGCATTCAACTCCAAATGGTGGTGCCTGCAACTGCTCTTGCGTCTGCTCAAGTGTAAACACACCACGCATAGCGCATTTACTCATGCTGCTGCAGGCTGAGGCGTACAAGCTGCAGCAGAAGGACAAGCTGCGGCAGTTGGAGCTTGGGGGCTACCATTCCCTGCTTCTTTGTGCTGCTGCTGCTGCTGCTGAATACTCTGCTAGTAGCTTGCCTTACATACCCGCGCTGTGCAGCACCGTACATGCAGCTCCGCTATATCCTATCTGTGCCAGCGCTGCAACCAACTGCAATTGTGCCTTCAAATGTTGTTTAGTTAATGTTGTTTCTTCTGCAGGCTGAGGCGTACAAGCTGCAGCAGAAGGACAAGCTGCGGCAGCTGGAGCTGGGAGGCCTAGTGGATTACCAGCCTGCAGCAGACCCCCAGCAGCAGCAGCAGCAGCCAGAGGATGGGCAGGCGTCGCCAGCTAAGCGACGAAAGGCAGCAGGCAGTGCAGAACAGCAGCAGCAGCATGCAGAGCAAGCAGGTATTGAGCAGCAGCCGCAGCAGAAACAGAAAGGGAAGGGGAAGGGGAAGCAGAGCACCGACAAGGGCAGGCAAGCAGCAGCAGCAGCTAAGAAGAAGCAGAGTGCAGCAGCAGCAGATGGCGAAGAGGCAGGTGGCGCGCACGCCACGTTCATTGTGATTGGCAGCACCGGCAACCACTACGTGGTGAAGCTGAGCGACGCCAAGCGCAGCTGCACCTGCATGGACCATAGGTGATGCCTCATATTTGTGATTTGAAAAGCAATAGCGCTATTGCTTTTCAAATTGCATGGACCATAGGTGATGCCTCATATTTGTGATTTGAAAAGCAATAGCGCTATTGCTTTTCAAATTGCATGGACCATAGGTGATGCCTCATATTTGTGATTTGAAAAGCAATAGCGCTATTGCTTTTCAAATTGCATGGACCATAGGTGATGCCTCATATTTGTGATTTGAAAAGCAATAGCGCTATTGCTTTTCAAATTGCATGGACCATAGGTGATGCCTCATATTTGTGATTTGAAAAGCAATAGCGCTATTGCTTTTCAAATTGCATGGACCATAGGTGATGCCTCATATTTGTGATTTGAAAAGCAATAGCGCTATTGCTTTTCAAATTGCATGGACCATAGGTGATGCCTCATATTTGTGCTTGGAAGAGGCTTGGCTGCTGGCTGAGGCTTGCGCAGCCCTCGTGACAGCATAGCGTAGGTGCCCACTGTCCATTGGCTGCTGCTACAGTGCTCAGCGATACCATGCTTGAGTTTCTTATGTGAGATGCCGCTGCTGCTGCTGCCGCTTGCAACCTTGCAGGATGCGCCGGCGTGATTGCAAGCACATCCGGCTCATCTGGGAGCAGCTGGCAGTGGCGGATGCGCCACAGCAGTGGGAGCAGGTGCGCTGGACATGCCGTCGTCACTGCACAGCAGAAGTGTTGGGTTAGGGTTGAAACCCTGAACTGCACAGCAGAAGTCCGGTTGGGGTTGGACCCTAAACTGCACAGCACAAGTGTTGGAGGTCACGCCGTAGTTGTTTATGTGCTCTTCAACACACATCAAACGGATGAGTGTGAAGCTGCACCAAGAAGCACCATGACGCCCTGCCCTGCTGCTGATTTTCCTGCAGGCGCTGCAGCGCATGGTCACTGACCTGACAGCTGCTGACCCTGCTGGTGCTCGACCCCGTACTTGTTGACGTGCTCTTGCAGATGTTGAAACTTGTGACTTCCATCAGGATACAACATGCTGCCCTGCAAAGTTGCTGATTGTCCTGCAGGCGCTGCAGCGCATGGTCAGCGACCTGACTGCTGCTGAGCCTGCTGACGTGGACATGGTGCATCACAAAAACAGGCGAAGCGTACTGGTGCTTGAACTGACGCCTTTTTTGTCTTCTTGATGATTATGCATGTATGCTTCATGCCTCACTCAACCGGGAGTGGGAACCCCATACAGGAGCCAACATTGGGGGGTTTACATCAACAACAGAATACAACACGCTGCCCTGCCCTATTGCAAACTTGTCCTGCTGCAGGCGCTGCAGCGCATGGTGAGTGACCTGGCAGCTGGTGAGCCAGCTGACGTGGACATGCTTGTTGATGTGCTCTTCACGATTATGAATTTAAACACGGATCCGGATATTTTGAATCTAAATTTGCTGCCCTGCTGCTGAACGTGCTGGTGCGCGATCCCGAAGCTGTTGATGTGCTCTTGGATAACTATCAACTTTGGATGTACATGCTGCTCTGCCCTGCTGCTGATTGACCTGCAGGCGCTGCAGCGCATGGTGAGTGACCTGGCAGTTGCTGAGCCTGCTGACGTGGATATGGTGCGGCAGGCAGCAGCACGCGCAGCAGCACGCAAGGAAAAGGCGGCAGCAGCAGCGAAGGTAGAAGCGTAGGCGGGGCTCGTGACTGTGCGTGTTTGTTGCTGAGGCCGGGTGCGCAGCCTGCCTGTTGCTTGTGTAAAGTACATCATGGAGCGGTGCTCCGTCTGTTCCGCTCCAATAAGGCACGGGCGATGGCATTGATGCTATGACTGGAATGATGATGATGCTGATCATGGGCTTCTAGTATGGTGGGATAAATGGCAGTGATGCCGCTAGCAGTGCTATGGCTTGATCGGTAACACGATGATAATGATGATGATGATGATGATGATGATGGTGGTGAGGTCGGCGGGATGCTGTCACGGTGCAGCGCTCAGCGCTGGTGGCACTAGCTACAGCAAGCCGTGAGCAGCGGTGGCTGCCGGCAACGTCGACGTGGCCAAGACGTTCTGGTAACCGACACAAGGTGTGCGACACGATGTTGTAAGGCGACGATCATCTTGTCACTAGTAGTGACACCGGAAGGCACGTGCACGGAAGAAGTTGAAAGCAGATGAGAACCCCACCTGCACACGCCACTGGTTGCACTGCTCATGCAACTTGCCGAAGACTTAATCTATGGAGGCTCCATGGATCCTATATATTAAAAGAATAGGGTGGGGTCCTGTTTTTGGGGAAAAACAGGCGCGTTGGGCAGCGGCAGGCCGACACCACGCCTTCATTGTAAACAGCTAAATTAGGGGCATCATCTGTGCAGGCCTGGGGCCAGTCCATGGCCCCTGGTGGGAGAACGGGCAGCAGTAGACCCTTTGAAAGCCTTTCGCTCGCAAACGACGCAATACACCCCCCTGTCCTCCCTCCCTAAAACGATTTTTCATCAAACAATCTATCATCTGAGCGGGCGTCGGCTCCATCAGAGGCCTCCTGTGGATGTCATCAAGTGTGACAGGTGTGAGAGCAACTGCGAATCTTTTTCGCGAGAGTACCTGGTGCGATAAAACCCCCTGTCCTCCCCCCCTAAAACAAATCTTTGTCGAATAAACTGCAACTTCAGAAAGCTGAGGGCTCCTGTGGATGTCAACAAGTGTGAAACGTGTGAGGGGTGGTTGCCAAAGCCAAAGCAATCGGGCCCGTCAGCTACTGCTTCCGCGTTCTTCGCAACACGTCAACTCATGAGGTGCACCATGTAATGGACCTTACGCCCTCAAGCGCACAACAACATGCAAACGATCGAGAGCATCAAAAACCTTGCTCACATGTGTGCATGGCCGTGGCATCATGCCACGGGTGTCACACTAGTACAGATTATGCTAACACCTGAGTCGACTGCATTGCGGCGCGCAGCGCCTCTGCTGCTGGCCATCATCACATTTTAAAGTTGAGAAGTCAACCTGGCCCCACCACCAATCGTCTACTCACAGTCATTCGCCGACGGCTATCCGATAGTGACTCCCCGCCCTAATCATTAGCGTAGCCTACGCTAGTAGCGCCCTCACCCCGTGGCGCCTGCTCTCCCGCTGCGTGTTCGCCTCCTGCATTATCAGTCTCCCGGTCCCCACTGGGTCTGAGTCAGACTCTGATGGGAAGGCTCCTCATCATCATCCTCTTCCTCGTCTCCAGAGGTACTGGCCTGTGTAAAGGATTGCAGGATATTCAAGCAAGATTAAAGCCTGTGCTATGCCTGCTTGTGTTGCGCCGGCACCTTGACATGCATGCTGGCCTTGATAGGTTATGCTGTATCAGTCAAGTTCTTCTATCACGCATTGCGGAGCCCCGGCCCCTCCTGTAGCTGCTTGTCCTCCCTGTTCTTCAGCCCCCTCTTTCCCCTCTTCTTCATCTGCATCTGCCTTTTCCCCATCTCCATCATCAGTCTCCCAATCTCCATCCTCGTCATCCTCATCATCCTCGTCCCCAGAGCCGAAGGGGTCCTCCTTCCCCTCCTCCATGAGCCCTTCCTGCAGCATCATCTGCTCTATGGCAGGCAGCAGCTCCCCATCAGGGCCAACCACATTGCGCCTGCCGGCTATCAGCGCCTGCAGCAGCGGGGGCATCATCATAGGCATATAGCCCCCACCCATGAAATCAAACCCTGCGCCACCACCAAAACCATCATCGTTGCCATCGTCATCATCATCGTCATCATCATCGTCATCATCATCGTCATCATCATCGTCATCAGTTTCATCTTCATCCTCGTCCTCATCCTGGTCCAAGCCCATAACTTCACGAAACAACATCATGTTTGGGTGACCACGCTCCTTACTGATGAGCTTGCCGCCAGGGGCCTTCACGCGCGGGTGCTGCTTCAGGTGCTGCTTTGACAGCCGGTCAATGTTGGCGTTGACCAAGTTGACTTGCAGATTAAAGTGCAACAGCAGCGCCAAAGTGTAGCGTTTGCAACAAGTGTGTCATGAAGTGGGCACCAAAGCAAAGACATTTGCATGAAGAGTGCACTGTGATGCTTGGCTGTGACGACGGTGATGTTGCAAAGCACGCCTGCATTGCTTGTCGAGTTCTAGAAGCAGCACTTCAACCGGAAAGCAAGCAAGCACGCAAGCAGAGACAAGTCAACTTGTGTCTCACCCTCAGCGGTGTGATTGGGCTCCCTTCAGGGTCCTCCATGACCCGCACACACTCCAGGCTGTAGCAGGCACGCAGCTCAAGGTCGGCCAGCTTGGGCGCCCACAGCTGCAGCCCCTCAAGGTCGTCAGACCTAACGCGGTGACAGCAGCAGCAGTGGGAGCAGCAGCAGCAGTGTGGGCAGCACGAGCAGCAGTTGGCTTGGAAGAGCATGAGAGGGCAGCTTGGGCGCCCACAGCTGAAGCCCCTCAAGGTCGTCAGACCTGACGCGGTGACAGCAGGAGCAGCAGCAGTTGGTTGGCATTCAGTTAACAAGTAGCATCAGCATGGATAGCTTGAGCCCCTGTGGGATATCATGCTTGAACCAGTAGCACACGTCGCAGCTCAACAACATAGGCACAAGCCTGAACAGAACATCCCAAACAATTGACACACGCACAAGCAGGTACACAACATGCTTTTGATTGATGTCAATGAGGGCTGAGGGCCACAGCTTCACCAGCCTGCTCCTGGGAACAATAGCAGCAAAATGGCCTCCCACCTTGCGCCCCCTGAACTCTCGCCACTAAAATCGCTGCTTAGCAGGGCTGCGGCCGGAAGATATAATGCATGCTGCCAGCGAACTGCAGTGGAACGGAGGATGCTGAAGTCTGCAGCTGCCCACCATCACCTACCTGTAAAGTGACAGCTGCCTGCACTCTGGCAGCCGCAGCTCATGCACGGTGCCTCCCAGGCCCCACAGCTTGTAGCAGCTGACCATCTCAAGCTTAGGGCAGGCCGACAAGCTGCGGCTGAAGCTGTCTTCATCCATCACCTGCAGTGCAAACGTGTGGGTTGCACAATATGTTGCTGGACGGAGTTCACGTGTTGAGTTGCAATGGTGCAATATGCTCCAACGTGACGTGCAACGTGCTTGCGCGGCAAAAAAGGGACGCCGCGCTGGCGCAATAGCTATACACAGCTGCAGCGTCTGTCTGTGTCACAAAACAGTGTTACTTGTTGCTGCAGCATGTGTTGTACAGCATTCTTTGGTCAGACAGACACTGCAGCTGTGGCATCTCTGGGTGTTATAGAAAAGTGCGAGCACAACCCTCCACAACAAGCACTCCTAGACAGATACACAGCTGCTGCGCAACTGCAGTGCGACTGTCGCTCACCTGCAAGTGCTCAATGAACAGCCTCTTCAGCTCTGGCAGTTTCAGATCGATGCAGCCCCCGACAGTGCTGCAGCCAGTCAGGCTCAAAGACTCCAGCCTATGCAGACACAACGCAAGCAGCAGCAGCAGCAGCAGGACAAGTTCAGGTGTAAGAGAAGAAGCAGTGCGCTAGTATGCATACTATGAGCAGCTGCTATTGCACCACCATTTGGCAGCATGCAAGATCATATTCAAAATACTACTTGGTATTGGATTGCTGCTGCTGTCTAGAATTTGCAGCCAGGTGCTATCCCAGTTATTCAGTTGTACCAGGCGCAGCATGCTTGAGGTTCCCTCGTACACTCACCCAGGCGCAGGCTGCTTGCCGCATGCGGGCACGTAAAGCAGGTTGCATCAATCTGCTGTGTTAGTACCTGTTATCTAGTCATGTTATTCTGATGTAATTTGCTGACTTACTTGGGTGTTATGTCTGTGTTGAAGTCCACCCTTGTTATGGTTTGGTAGCTGATGGACAGCGTTGTCAGGCAGGGCAGGTACACGTCATAATCGAACTCCAGCCTGGGCTCGTCCTGAGGGTTCCTGCAGCCGCATAACATGTGACAGGTATGTAATGAGTATGTAACAGTTATGTGACACATATGTGACAACAGCAGCAGGCAACGTTGTGTGTGTACTTCCACAGGTCAGGGTCCGGCAGGCTACGAGTAAGCATAATGGTGCAGGGGTTTACTTTCAGGCAGTGAGCAGCTGCAGTACTACTCAGGAGTGCCTTGTGAGTGTCGTGCCATAGATAAGAAGAGCACGGGGCGGCAATGCTTGTGCTGCCGTGATACATGTCGGCACTGCCCCGTTACGCCTGCTGGAAGCAACACTGCAAACTGTCAGTGACAACAATTCCCTTTACTGGTAGTAGAGTGCTGCACTGAAGATATCAAGAGAGCTTTGAATCTGCTTTTGCATACATGGCAGCACACGTTGTTCACATTGCATGCTACTGCTGCTGCTGCTGCTGGGACAACTCACGTTCCCAAAATGTCCAGCACTTCAAGGTTTTGGAACCTTACAATAAGCCGCTGCAGAGCGAGTGCCCTATTGCTCCAGCCGGGCCCTAGGTAAACCTGCCTGACGAGCGGGGGCTGTTAAGTGACACACATCACATGTGTTGCATTGCAGCACAGAGGAGTGCAGTGTGTAAGTGTACGCGGCATGCCGCATGGCAGGCTGCCCAAACACATGCCTGGCCTGAGAGTAGTCATGCCACAAGGGCCAACTATGCAGCAGGTCTAGACTGCAACAGAGCATCAGGAACACAGCCTAAAAGGTATGTGGTGCATATAATGGCCGACTCGATTGCCAATGCTTATCGATACAGCAGCGCCCCACAGGCAGTACTACTTACGATCGAAGTCATGCAGCTAGCCGCACAGGCAACATTCTACGGCATGAATTCAAAACTAGAGCAAAAATTTCAAAAACTCCAGCACAACAACTCACAGCATCTGCTTGAAAGTCCTGCAGACAGCCATACCCTGCCCGAGCCCAACTTGCTTGCTATCTGCATGGCCATAGATGCGCTTCCACAGCATGCTGATAGTTGGGTCCCGAACATCGCCGAGGTCTATCATCGCAGCCATGATGGGTTCGTGCTAAGCATAGCGCGGACAGGCGCATGCAACGCCTGCCTCTTGCTGCTACAGCTATTGTGCTGCAGCACCTGCTGCTGCTGACTGTGCGCAGCAAAGCCGCTGTCAAGCGCTGTTGATCCAAACTACAACTTAGAGCACGTTAGCAGATCTGGATCGGCAAGTGAGTATGAGCGTTCCGTGCCCGCAGACGCAATGCTTCAGCAGTGTCTTGCTGTCCGAACGTCCGAGCTGCCCCAAACTTCAAAGACGCCGCGAAACCCAACAGCAGGACGAATCAAGATGAAAGCTAGATGCACGCATGGCGACAGGTGACGAAAAGCCGTGGGTTGTGACGTCTTCTGTGACATGTTTTAAAACAATTCAATTGAAGAACCCTACCTGGCAGCATCAGCAGCACTGTGCTCCGTGCAACATGTGAAGCTGTTGATCCTGCAAGTTGCAAGATGTTGAACCATGCATTCTTAATTTGACAAAATGCCAACCCGCCAAGGCAGGTTACACGCACTGAAACATGGCCAAGTAGACCTACAATTTGCCAATATACCTGTATTCTACGTAGTGCACACCTGAATGCCGCATGCACCATTTTTCTTGTGTCAAACAACTCTAACAAAGTTTTTACATGGCTCATTTGTGCAACTTGTGGTTGAGCCTTAGCTGAGGCTCAGCCGCGCTCCGCAGCTGAAGCATCACTATAACGGCCCATCCAAGGTGTCACGCCTTGACATCTGGAACCTTCTGGAAGCATCCAGAACCTTCTAGAACCTTCTAGAAACTTCCGGTTCCTTCAACCTTACACAAGGACTTGGTGGGACCGGTAGTGTGTGACAGGTGACACCTGCCCAGCAGGTGGCATCTGTCTAGCGGCAGGTGCAATGACGACGACAGTTCATTAAGGATCATTGTAGCAGTTGGCAGCGTATGGCTAAGGAATCCACAGGAGGCCTGCCCGGAAGGAATGTGGATGGCTATAAAGGCTGAGGGCCTGATAGCCGGCTCCATCCAGTTAGTCGAGCACTATGATGTTGAGTATATTGGTAACACTACAGTCAGTGTTGATATCGAGTTATCTGGCCCTCCTGCTACTTAGCAGGCGGGCTGTCCAGTGAGTATATAGTCTAAGTCTAACTGCTGCGCAAGAATGTGCCGTTCAATATGACACCACAATGCGTTGCTGCCTTCGAGGAATTGAAGATTGCTCTAATAACAGCTCCTGTGCTAGCCATGCCTGACTTTAAAAAGCCATTTGAAGTTGTGGTTGATGCCAGTAATCACTCTTTAGGAGGAGTCCTGTTGCAGGAGGGCCACCCAATAGCATTTGAGTCACGGAAATAGTCTCCTGCTGAGCGTAACTATCATACATATGAAAGGGAAGCATTGGGTGTGCTGCATGCACGTAGAGTGTGGCGTTGTTACCTGGAAGGAGTGCCTTTCAAGTTAGTCAGTTAGTTAGTTAGTTAGTTAGTTAGTTACACAGCCTATAGTGTTGGTATCCTTGTCATACAAATTAGTGGTCATGAAGAGAGAAACGAAATTATATTTGTAATTGGGCATGCACTGGATTTCTGCTGCTATGGGGCCAAAACATAGGAGCCAGGTGAGTAGAGCTGGGGTATGGCTTTCTAAACGGGTGTTGAAAAACACTGACAATCCCAGGCACTATTGGTCTCACCGAACTGACTATGGTTGGAGCCAAAACACGGCCAGGTATGGGGGTGGAGACCAACCTAAAACCCACCATAACACAATATGTTATCCCGTTGGCACAGTCCTGGACATCAATGTTACTGACATTGTAACACGATGTGGTTGGCAGGACCTGGGAATGACATACAGCGGCCTCACAGGGTGTGACATTCTCTCGCCACACACAGTACATTAAAATGCCCTTCTGACACATGATCACACACAAATAATTGACTCAAAATGACAAGGTTCACCAACAAGGCCTTACACCATAAGGTTGCCCTCATTGGTCCCGCGTCCTGTGAGGACGGTACTCCGCAGCTTCCAAATCTCACACGCAAAATCAGCTACTGCTCTCATGGCTGTCACAGCACCCGCGTCTTCGCACTCGGCTCCAGCTGGCCGGGCAGGTTCATCATTGCCTAGGACATCATCTGTCAGCAGCACCCTCCGGGTATTGGCCGGTGGGCCTGCTTGAATAGCCGCCAGTGTGGCAGGCACAGTCTCTTGTAATTTGTTAAAAAGGATGGTTCTACAGGCAGAATAAGCAGGGCACTCCAACAAAAAGTGAGCAAGTGTTTCAGGTGCACTGTGGCAGGCAAGGCATGATTCTCGCTGGGTACGCTGTACAGTGGTTTCATTGCGGCGCTGGCAACTATGAATAGCACACAGTGGCAGACACTCTAGACGCATTTTCATGCACAACTCAGCTGCAGGGCCACGGCGCATTTGGCTCAGTTTAGTCACATAAGCACGTGCTACTGGTTTGTTTTGTTTAATCACTCCTGGTCCAAAGGCAGCGGTATAATTTTGAAGGACGGCACTGGTGGCCCTGGGTTCTGTGCTCCAGATCTGTTGAACCCGGCGGGCAGCTTTGTTTTTGACATATGTAACAAATTGTCCCTTAGTAAAGTTGGTGGTGGTAGCAGTGTCAATGTCATATTCTGCTAGAAGCTTATCTACGTTCTGTTGTCAAGGGTTTAGATTGCCAGTCCATGCCTCGGCCACTTGACGCAGCAGGCGATCAGAGGACACCCTGCGGAGATGGTGCCAGTATGTCAAGGTGAAGATGTCACATGTAATGTGGGCAGGCATAATGCCCAGCTCCTGCTGCAGACATTCAGTTTGTGTGTTAGGTGAGCAGTGATTGACGCGCTTTACAAGTTGCATTTGCCAGTTGTCCAGGAATTTACGATTGGTTAGTGTAGTATTTCCCCACACCTGCACAGCATAAGAGGTTTTAACCCCAGAAAAACCTCTGTGCGTAAGGTATGACATTGGTTATGCTAGCATAATCGTCTTCCTTACGACACGCAATTTGGCTGCACTCTGGGAATCTTCGGGCATGAATGCAGTATTCTAATCAGTGTTGGTGACAGCAGTCTATACATCTTCCAGTGTAGAGGGCAGGCTGAACATGCTTCGCTGACCCAGCAAAATGCTAATACAGACGCAAAGGCAGCACATGTGTAAATGTGAGTAGTGTGCTGGCTTTTGAGAGCACTGCATGTCATCAGCATGAGGCAAGTATGCACTGATGTCAATACTCACCCAACAGCCTGGCCGCGTAACTGCCTCGTGCTGACAGCATGCAAAGCAAGCACGCAAGCAGGTGTACATGTGGAAAGCAGGTCAAGCAATAACACACAATTGTACATGGCATCATCTGCGAATCACCCGTAAGCCATTGCCTCGCAAGACAGTGTGCCAAGCAACAAATGGCTGACGTGTGAGCAGCTGGTTCCTACACAGACTAGGTACTCTAGCGGTAGCAGCAAAATCTGCCAGCGCATCCCAAAAGGCACCAACTGCTGCGCGCACAGCAACTTGTTCAACTAGTACAGGCACACTCAGCCTGTGCGAAACCGCCCAAGCAGCTCTGCGGCCAAGATCAAAAGCGTGTATTGCAGCTATACACATCATGTCCCAGACAAGCTGATGCATGTCAATGTGAGGGGCACAAGCCAGCCACAAAGCGCTGCACGGCAAGGTTGCCCCTGATGCCAGCATATGAAATGCTCTAAGCTGACTTTCCACCTCACGTCGAACAGTAACAGCTACCGGACAGGTCCAAAAGTGATGCTCCACGCCTGGTCCCACAACTGAACATGCTGTACACCCCGTGGTGAGGTGCATACGCTGCGCAGTAGGGAATGCATTCAATGCCAGACGCCATGCTGCCTCTTTGTAAGTGTTAGCCACTCTGATCTTCCACCAGCGGGACAACACCAGCTGCACATCAGGGACACGGTGTGTTCATGCGGCATACGCCACCACAGACACCTGGTAAAATAGGAAGCTGCAAGTTCCCAGTGAAGAAGAAGAAGAGGGGTTACAGGGTGTGTTCAAGCGGCTACGCCGCAACGGACACCAGCTAGAAAAAGGATGCTGCGAACAGCTCAGCTCCCAGTTCCCGGTGTACAGTAATGCTTGGCGCTACAATTTGGGGTCTATAGGCCGGAAACGAGGCATAGAGGCATCGCCTTTTGGGGTATCGTTACATTGGTAGCTGAGCGGGTCGGTTCCGTAGCTCAGTCGGTAGGGAGCCGGACTCGGGTGCGGAAGGTCCTGGGCTCGAGCCCCACCGTGCTCGTTTCGCGGATGAGGACATCACGCTACCTGGAGGGGGAGGTATGTAACGTGCGGCAACTCTGTCCCTGCAATGCCAGGGAAGCCACTGGCTGCATGCACGCCTGCTGCTGACAAACTGTGCAGCACTGCACAGTCAGCAACAAAATGACATAACAGAATGACACAATGCCCAGTTGTCAGGGGTGGATGCACACCCTGTCTGGAGTTTCACAGATGCATCTGATGCATGGCAAAGAGCAAGAAACAGAGACATTCAATGCAGCAGCTGCATCCATCACCTGCAGTAATATCCAGCACATACAATACACAGAAGCGCATGACATTGACACAGTATGTTTGTGCATGGCCCATGCAAAGATACAAGTACATGTTTTGCACACCGGTGTCATGCCGTGCTGCTGTCACTCTATGCAGCACGTTCATGGTACACCCTCCACTTGCAAGTGCTATGCCCATCAGCACCATCGCAGAGTGACCATATGTCATCGCGGTTGAGATCAAGGAGTGCTGCTCTAACATAAGCACACACTATGTCTATGCTAGCATATAACAGAATATAATGGCTGCGTCTATGCGGGTTCAGGTAAGCTGTCTGGCCTACCATCATCTGCCAATCCAGGACACAAAATCTGGTTTAAGCACCATCAACAAGAAACGAAGAACAACAAGAAACCCCGCAACAAAGGCAACAATCAAGCAACAGATACATCAGCTGCCGTCAAGCCGTCATCAAGCAGCAGTGTGCATGGTGCAATGGTTTAGGCTCTGCCATTCTCCATACCCCAAGGCAAGGCCTGAGGCAGCTGAGCAACACATGACAGTGTAGGCACAAACTTTGAACACAAAACAGAACACAGATATAATTCGTTCTGTACATTTGCAGCCTACCTGGAAGCTGGGAGTCTGCAGGGAATTGTTCAACATGCCACCTGACTACAAAGGTCAACGAATATGGCCAGACATATCAGAACTTCCACAGCAGCATCCTGCGCGGGCCGAACAGCTCCTCATACACGTCATTCATGCCTCCACAGATGATGGGGAACTCGTTGACAGGCCAGCCATTAGGCAGCTCGATGGGCCTGCAGCCGCAATTGCAAAAGAACGAAGTAGATTAGGCAAATCCTGGGCTCCAGGTAAAACTGAACTCCAGGTGACAGCAAGCTGCGCATCCTCAATGCAATGCTGGACCAGGAGACACCCAACCAGACCTCCTGGTGCTCCGAGTGGGCTGCCCATGTAAGCAAGCAGTTCACCATGACCGTCTCAAGCATCACCGTCGCAAGCTGTTCAGCATCACTGTCTCAAGCTGCCCAGCATAGTTAGTTAGTTAGTTACACAGCCTACAGTGTTGGTATCCTTGTCATACAAATTAGTGGTCATGAAGAGAGAAGCAAGCTGTCCAGCATCACTTTCTCACGTACCTGCAGCCGCTGTTGTCCTTGTCATTGAGCGGGAAGTCGAAGCGGGCCAGCTTGGTGTGCAAATCGTCTGCCAGCGATCCGCAGCGAGCCTTGGCAGGCCGGAACCTGCAACAAGTGAAAACCAAAATAACAGATGCGCTTCTCATTTGAGACCTAGGGAGTGGCAGCGCGCCTTGGCAGGCCGGAATTTGCAACCAACAGGTGGATGCCACCGGGTGGCAACAGCAACATGTGTTGGTTGCAGGTGAAGCTGGGCCAAAGCGCGCAAGCTTGGTGCGCAGGTCATCTGCCAGCGAGCCACAGCGCTTTGCCGGCCGGAACTCGTGCAAATGCAGCACAGTCTGCAAGCACACCCACCCTCTGCATGTGCTTACGGGCACGCAGCTTGTTTGCTGGGTTTGTACAGGTTGCAGGTGCAGCACAACGTCATGAGCAATGTGAGTGTCCTCACCTGACCTGCACCGCGAACCCCCTGCAAATGAGGTCCAGCAGCACCCGGTACTTTCAGGGCTCACTGCTGGCGTCTATCCACCTCTTGCCCCGGATCAAGCCACACGCACTGTCTGACCATCCTGAACCACGCACCCTCATAACTGCAAGGTGCATGGGATCATGTGGCGTCCTCACCTGACCTGCACCTCAAAGCCCCTGCACATGAGGTCCAGCAGCACCCTGTACTTCAACAAGAGCCTCCACATTGCTGTCTATTCGCCTTTTGCCCCACCTCAAGCCATGCGCGCTGTCTGTGGCCACCCTGATCCACGGACCCTCACCTGACTTGCACTGCGAAGCCCCTGTACTACCCTGCACATGAGGTCCAGCAGCACCCTTCACCACCAGAAGAGGCTGGCTGAATAACGTATGTTTACTTCTTCCCCCCCCCCTTCAAGCTACATGCGCTATCTGTGGCCACCCTGATCCACGGACCCTCACCTGACTTGAACCGCGAAGCCCCTGCACATGAGGTCCAGCAGCACCCTGTACTTCCACAAGAGCCTCCGGCATGCATGTGCCGTCGTTTCACCTCCTGCCCGGCCTCAAGCCACCGCGCTGGCTGACTTCTCTTATCCACATGCCCTCACAATGAGGTGTCCTCACCTGACCTGCACCGCGAACCCCCTGCACATGAGGTCCAGCAGCACCCGGTACTTCCAGGGCTCCTCGCTGGGCCCCACGCTGCCGTCATCGTGCAGGTACTGCCCCGCGCCCTGGCGCAGCTTGTCGGCGGCACCCAAGTGCACCGGCACCCAGAGCCTGCAGCAGCAGCAGCAGATGTGCATGATGATTTTGATGAAGATGGCAACAGCGAAGTAGGAGGTGGAGCGAGCGCTTGCACCGCAATGCGCATGGGCAGGTGCACCGGCACCCAGTGCCTGCAGCAGCGGCAGCAGCAGCAGCAGCAGCAGAAGATGAAGACAATGGTGATCATGGCAGCAAAGCAAGAACTGCAGCAAGTGCTTGCACTGCAATGCGCATGGCCAGCTGCACCGGCACCCAGTGCCTGCAGCGCAGCAGCAGCAGCAGCGTGGTGGCTTCACCATCCATAAGTGCAGCTCAGAACACTGTGACACGCACCGTACCTGCTGCTTCTGCCACTGCTGTCAGCTTAAATTCACCTGATTGCAACCTGTGCACTGCTGGGATATCATATCCCTCACCTGCTTCGTGGCGGTTTAACAGAAGCAGCATGGGTATGGTGCCTGTGTCCTCACCTGCTGTGTGGTGGCTTGACCAGCCACAGGTGCAGCCCAGGGCAGCTGGGCAGCAGCTTGCGCAGCACTTCAGCAGCAGCCACAGGCCGCACACCAGTGAATACATCCAGGCAGCGCCGGCTCAGCCAGTTGCCTGCAGGCAGCGGCAGCAAATCATATATACGTTTTCGGCAGAACTCGGCAGCCGGAGGTGGCGTGAGGTGTTTAATCACATCCAGGCGGCGCCTGCTTAGCCAGTTGCCTGCAGGTGCAGCAACAATGACACAGCACGCACTTCTCAGTCTTACATCGCCACAACGCCGCACAGCAGTGCGCGCTGCAGGTTACCTCATGACAGTGAACCTTACGCCAATGTCGTGCCACCTCAGGCTGCAGAGTTCCGCCTACAGATATGACTTCCTGCTCCTCAAACAGCAGAGGAGGTTTGTAATTCAACTGCTGGCCAACTGTCCGCAGTAAACCAACCCACTGTGCGCAATCTGGGATAGCATTATAGCCATCTGACTGGCTACAGCTACTGGTTGCGCAACGTTCAGACTGTTGCTGGGTTATGTCCGTGTAGTGCAACAGGAAGCACGTGTACGCCGCTGCTGCTGCTGCCGTCACCCTTCCGCGCATCCCACCTGCGAAGCCCTTGGCAATTGTCTCAGGCTTCACACTCTCCGACATCACCTGCTGCACCTTCGGCACCAGCTGGCCCCCAGTGAAGCTGCCCCCACTGCCCGCAACACCAGCTGCTGCAGATCCCAAGCTGCCTAACCCGACCCCGCTGCCACCGCTGCCGCCGCTGCTGCCAATGTACCCCCCGTTTGATGCAAGTGCAGCAGCATGATGTTTGCTGTGTAGGGCCTGCTGCAGCGGCGAGCGGCGGCCGGCACCTGCCGCGGCACTGCTTTCAAGCTCCTGCTGCTTCTGGTGGGTGCGCAGGCCGCTGCTGTGCACGTGCTTGCTGCCTCCGCGGGAGCTGGCTGCATGCGCAAACGCGCTGCTGCTGCTGTGGCCGTGGTGCGAGGGTGCGGCTGCAGTGCTGCTGCTGAGGTGGTGGGGGCGGGAGTGCAGCGTGCCTACTGTGAAGGACCTGCAGGCAAAGTTAATGATGTACACGTGAAGTACAGGTACAGCTATGTATGTTGCTTGTTTTTGCTGCAGAGAGCTTGCAAAAAAGATGAGGCGCTGCATGGCTGGCGTTGGAGGCACCTGTTGCTGCATACAGCAGATGTATGCCTGCAGCTGCATGCCACATGGCGTAGCATGTGCTGGTGCACTGCGCAACTGCAGCCACCAGCGCCAACAGCTCACATACAAGGCTCTGGCAACAATGCTAGTAATGTGCTGCAATGCCAAGTACAATCGTGCAGCTTCTACGACAATCTAGCCGTTGCTGCTGCTGCACAAAGAACGGGAGTACCAACTGCAGCCAGCAACTGCCAGTGCTGAAAAGGAGAAACTGGGCCCATCACAAACACCCCATGAGTGCACTATCGGTTCGCTGGCTTGTGCTGGGGTGAAATTTCATCTTGAACATGTGTTGTGTTGTATTGGTTCATTGCTAGGGGCTTACTTGGGCCTGCGCTCCTCCACCACAGCGATGAGAGCAGGCAAGTTGCTGTTAGTGCTGCCACCGCTGCTGGCGTGGCTGGAGTGCGAGTCATCAACAGAGGCACTGCGCACCATTCGCTCGCCAGCAGCATGCGAAGGCAGCAGCACCTCCTGCTGCTGTTGGCTGCGGTGGTGGTGGTGCCTGTGCTTATGCTTGTGGCACCGCTTCTCATGTACCTCTGCTGCTGCATCTGTGCCAACTGAGGGAGTGCTTGCTGCTGATGTCAAGCTAGCATGTGAGCCTGACAGTGAGATGTCCTGCAAGCAAACTGTGTTGGGCTCCATGATAGCTGAGCAGCTAGCAGAGCGCCTGTGGATGAGCTCGACAGGCTGCTGCAGTTCTGAGGCGTTTGAGCCGTCCTCTGAGCCAGCAGCAACGTCCACGTATGCAGGCAGCAGGTCCTGCTGAAGCTGGCAGCTGCTGTCTGCAGCTGCACACAGTGGAGTGTCCGCCAGGGCCTCCATCACCCGGGAGAAGCTGAAGTTGACCTCTACGGCCATTTCCAAATCGCTGCTCCAGCTCTGCTGCCTTGGCTGGGAAGCAGAGTGCGGCCCGCGTTGTGTCGTGACCGTGCCTACGTGAGCTTTCCAGTTTGCTAGAGAGTTAAAAAAAGTGACGTTGTTTTTTGGGTTGCTACGTTTGTGTGCGTTGGAAGGCCAGGAGAGACTGGCAGAGCCTGCCAGCCAGGAGTGCACGATATTTGCCGCGCTACATTTCTGTAAAACCAATAATCAAGTGTTTTTGAATGCAAACCGACACAGCAGCCGGAACAATGAAGCCGTCAAGAACTGGTCGCGGCTTGAAAGATGCTGTCACATTGGCCATTACTCATTGTCCACCAGGTGTCCCCAAAGCAGCAGCAGCTACACGCGCTTCGTACACACGAGGCTGCCGAAACCTGAAAGTGATTACTTGTGGAAGCAAACAGCACTCGGTCGAGACATGCTGACACACCATCAGTGCTCAGGCAGATACATGCTGGACAAAGCATGCCACATCACGTGGACGGTCGTGCTGCACTGCTGCAGGCAGCAAACACTCACTGTATATAACACTGACTCACAAGCTGTTTGAGCATCCTGACAACACAGCCAGCGCTCAGCACCTGCTGCCTGCCTCCCAACGCACCACCACCACCACCCTCACCCCCGCTCTGCTTGCACTCTGCTGCATCTCGCAGCAGCTGCTGCCGCACTCTCAACCAAGCAGACATAATATAGTCCTGCCTGGTCAACTGCAGCTGCTGTCCCGCTGCAACTTTCGAGGCAGTGGTGTAGAACTTCATAAGCTCTAAGTCACGTAGGCCCACACCAGACGTTGACAAAGCCAACCACGTATCGTGCAGCTTCTGCCAAACGCTGCGTTCTTGAATCAAGTACTCCTCCCCTGACAACACTGCTGCTGCTGCCGCTGCTGCCGAAGACGGCGTATCTACACCTGCACTGCTGCTGCCATTTGCACCAGCAGCACCACCAGCAGCAGCGTCAGGCGGCAGCGGCCCTGCAGATCTGCTGCTCAAGCCATGCGCTGTTATAACATCATAAACAGGTTCAAACCGCGCAGCACGCTGCAGCTCAGCTTCTGCTGCTGCTAGTGCTGCCACATCATCGGCTGTCAGGCAACTGATGCAGCCAAAGGAATGGCCTGACCCACTGCTGCTGCTGCTGCTGCTGGAGCAAAGTGCTGCTTGCACCTCTGCAGGCAGCTCTGTGAATTTCGGCACCGGACCTTCCCAACTCTGCAAACCCAGCGCCCCCGGCTGCTGCTGCTGCTGCTTGGTGCCTTGATCCTGTTGCTCCTTGCCTGCTGCCTGCTGCTGTTGACTTGCACTAGCGTCTGCTGCTGCTGCTGCTGGTTTGCCAGGCTGCCGCGGCCCTGCTGCTGTCATGCTTGCGTCCCTGCTGTGGTGCCGATGCCTCCTGACAGATCTATCAGGCTCAACAACCTGCTGCAACTTCCGCTCCACATGAACAGGTGATCGGCGGCTGCCGAGCCACTGTTCCAGCAGCTTCCTTGCACCACCACTGCTGCTGCTGCTGCTGCTGCTGCCTGTCCCAACGCCTGCAGCAGCTGCTGCTGCAGCTGACTTGCGCAGCAGAGCCAGACCATCACCTCCACCGGCTGCTGCTGCTGCTGCTGGGGGGTCTACAGGCAGACCCAAGAGCACTAACATATCATGCATGAAGAACTCCTTCTGATCATCAAAGTCATCTGCTGCTGCTGCTGCCACCCCACCCTTGCTGCTGCTGCTGCTGCCTCTGTTGGTCGGCGCTGACATCAACTTGCAGGCTGCAGTTGCATGCTTGCCAACACATGTACCCTTCTTTCTGCGCGCCATGGATGGGATCGCGTTCACCTCTAACAGCCAAGGCCTCATATGTGCATCTAGCACATAATCGAGTCCAAAGTACTCAAACGTGCCTTGAGGGGGTGCTGATGCATTTGCTGCAGCCTCTCGCATTGCTGGCAGCGAAGCAGCAAGTACGAGACTTGCTGAGCGCTGCATGTCAGACCAGGCATCAGCAAAGGTGCGGCGCTGCTGCTGCTGCTGCTCTGTTGGCAGCGGTAGTACTAGCTCAGGGTGTTTGTCTAGATGCTGCTCCAACTGCTGCAAGCTCCAAATGGGAGACTTCTCCCTATTCTGGATCCATAAGTTGACAATCAAGTCATCTGTGCTGCTACCGCTGCTGCTATTTGCTGCTGCTGAGGCGGCTGTTGCTGCGGTGTTGCTGCTGCTGCCACCCTTCTGCTTGCCGAATATGGCAAACCCTCCCTTGAACAGATACGCACGTAACGGACTAACACTTGTCACTAACAACCACAGCCTGAGGTAGCTGCTGCGACCTGCAATAACCATCTGGGGCTCTAGATACTGCTGCACTAGGATGTTATTGTAGAGAATGCCATCCACTATGTTAGCAGTGCTGCTCCAGCTGATATCCCCCAGTTCATGGCTGTGCATGAGGGCTTGCGAAAGTGCCTGATGCTGCGGTACTACCGACACACCCTTGCCCCTGCAATGCAGTGATGATGAACGAACAACTAATGTTAATGAACTAACGATGGTTACCGCAGCAGTGATTGTTGCTGTAGTTTGGACGCAAGCAGCAGTATCAACACGCTGCGGCGTATGCTGGATATGATTATGTACATGCCCTTTTGAAGGCTGCCCAGTATAGTCATTTGATCATCAACACAAATGCAGTACATGGCGTTACACATTCCAGCACGACCTTAATCATACCGGTGTCAAAACATTGTGCCGCACCTGTGTATGTTTGCCTTTATCACCCACTTGGCATCTGCTGGTGATTTGCTTGCCAGCAGGTGACCGCGCCACAGCCAGTACTGCTGAGGCAGCAGGTAGCTGCGCGGTATGTAGCTGAATGCAGCCTCGCCGTACGCCTGCAACACACAATGTCAACCCTTGTGAGTCGTATTGTGCACGTGCACTGACAGCACATAGAAGCTTTGACAACTGCAGGGTTGAGTAGCTGCTGCACTTGCTGCTAGGCACACAGCACATGCAATCATCACACGCACCTGCTGCCATGTTTGCAGGAAGTTGCGCTTCAGACACGTCGCCTGCACCCCAGGAATGCAGTTCACCAGCTGCCCCGGCTAGATGTGCTGCGACATTCTTTCTGTTTTGTTTTGAATCAACCAATAATACAGTTCCAGGCCATGCAATCTGCGCATGAACCAGCTTCAAAGAACGTGCAAATCCTAAGACAAACCCCCACCTCCCGGGCGGCTCTCATGCTGCTATCTCCTGCTGCTGACAACACCCACCTGCTGCCATGTTTGCAGGAAGTTGCGCTTCAACGACATCGCCTGCACCCCAGGAATGCAGTTGACCAACTGCCCTGGCTGCATGCTGCTGTAGGCCTTCTGGCAAGCGCTGCGCATTGTCCAGTAGACCTGCCACTTTTCGGGCACGTAGTAGCCTTTGACCGACATAAATGCTGCTGTTGACTCGCCAGTCACCTCCATACGCCCCTGGGACGCTGCGCAGCAAAGATAACCAGAGAACAATTATCATGAAGTCTGGATTACCAAGACGACTTCAACACTGGCTGCTGCAACACACTTCGCGCCAACCATAAGGTTGACACCAGCTTCCAGCTTGTGCAAGCATTGAAGGCCAAGGCCAAAACGATTGTATGATGGTTTGCAAGCGCTGTTGCTGTTGATCTTCAAAGATCAGTGGCATGCCAGGACACCTCACCAACTGCTTTACCTGCTATGTACGCGCGCAGTATCTCAGTATCACCCTCCAGAAAGAAACCCTCGTCGATATAGAAACCTACTGTCTTGCTGCTTGAGTTGTGCTGAGCTGCTTGCTGTGAAGCTGTGTCTGCTTGTGCAGCAGCAGTGGTGTTTGCTGCTGCAGCAGCAGCTGCTGCTGACAAAGCAGAGCCCAGCAGTGCCAGCCACAGCAGCCATGACACCCACACCCCGCGTGAAACCATCGGCGAACTGATCACAACGGACTGTCGAATACAGCGGCTGCCGAACGTGACCAAGTGCAGTGAAACTTGCTGCTGCTGCCACTGCTGCTGAAAGTATTGCTGGCATATGACCGCTGTTGTTGAGGGGAGGATGCTGCCGAAGAGCATAAGGAGTGAGACGCTATAACTATGTCGTGACACTATCAAGGCCGGCATGCATGTCAAGGTGCCGGCGGAACAAAAGCAGGCATGGCACACGCCAGCAGCTGTCTTGGCCGAGACGTCCGTGCAACGGTGTGGACTGCAGGTATGACGATAAGACGTATAAAATTGATTCAAAGCGTCGTCTGCATGAATACGGACAGCTGTGTCACCCTTTCGAAACCCTGCTTCCGGCAGAAGTAACTAGGCCACGATCTTTGAGCTCACGCGCGGCGTGCAGACGATCTGCGCCATTGTACTTTGAGCTGTTTCAATTACATGTTTGTGTTGGCATGCTGCTAGCACACAAGACATCTCAGCAGCAGCAAGACCAATGCCAAGCGTTGCTACTGCTTTCATAAGATTCCATGACAGCTGCAATACCTCAAACCGCATTACCACAATCACGTATTATTGTGGACAGCAACCAGCTGAGCTGAGCATCTGTGTTGCCGACTGCTGCAGCACTGCTGGCCAGTAGCGCTGCTATACTAGCAAGATGCGCACAAGAGCAGCTGCAGCACGTGCAGCACGTGGTAATGGGGACACTACCAAGATTGCGCATAACAGGGCAAGCAGCAGCACAATGGCAGCTACTGCTTGTAGCACAACTGTGGATCTGAGCGATGTTGGAGACCCAACAATTAGCACGCTATGGAAGCACATCTATGGCCACCTGAGGTCGTGCAGGGCATGGCTGTCTGCAAGACCTTCAAGCAGCTGCTGGTGAGATGTGCATTTGAACCTGATCTTTAGTACAGCAGAGGTTCTAGAGTTGGGTTTGACTGTGTCCATATGGTGTTGACCCCCGTTTTCAAAGCAGTGGCTGCTTGTGTCTGCTGCTGCCACTTGGTGTCCACCCAAAGCGATGGTTGACAGTCAATCGAAAGCCATCTTTGCATGCCGCAGCTGCTTGGCACGTGACCTCTGCTGATGTACTGAATTGCCATGTACCCAACGCCGCTGTACTGCTGGTGGCTTCTTGCTGCTCTGTCAATGCAGCCCCCAATGGTGACGCAGCTTGACAGCAGACTGGCCCACCAAAAAGCAGCGCAGGCAGTTCTGAAGCACGTTGCGGCCACTTTCACGCAGCTTACTAGCCTGGAAATCTCAGCAGAGTGAGTGGCCAACATATAATTATGCACCGCACAGCAGCTGCCAGCACTTGCTGCTGAGTTTCAGCTTGGTTCTAGTACCCCACTGTGGTCCTCACAGACATCGTCATGTAGCAACGTTGTTAACATGTCAACAACGAAATGAAAGCACTGCACTTGCTTCCCGTTGTTCTGTACGTAGGTATGCTGACGGTGTGCCCAAGCTGGACTTTGCACCCTGTGTTCATCATCAAGACCTCATGGTTTGCTTTTGCAGTGAGTATTGTACAGGGTTCGAGCCACTGGCAACATGGCCAGTGACCTCACCCAAAAACCTGCACCCTGTTGTTGTGTGCTTCTGATGGCGAGTATTTGTTGATTCTGTCCGTGTTCACAGGATTGAAGCCTGATGAAGGGTGAAGAGCCCGAAGCGCGTCGCTTTCCATGCAGCAGCGTCCTGCTTTGGTAGCTGCCTTTGTGCACTGTTGCTATCTGATGCGGTGTCAACCAGATACCGATCCTGAGTCTCTGTTGTCTTCTAAATCGATTGCTCAGGTGATTGAGGATGTTGATGAGTTCTTCTCGGTAGTTTCTTCTCTTTCTGAGAATGTTGTTGATGACGGTGATGATGATGATGATGATGATGATGATGATGATGATGATGATGATGATGATGATGATGATGATGATGATGATGATGATGGTGATGATGATGTTTTCTTCGAGTGTCCCTCCCCCTATGAGCCTCTCGTTGGCTCCTAATGGGGTTCCCACTCCTTGTTGGGTGGAGTATGTAATGTAATGTAATGTAATGTAATGCAATACGACAAAATAAAGTCAACAATAGTCTGAACTTGTCTCAATAGTAGCTGTAGCCAGTCGCACTACGCTATTGCTTTTCAAAAAGCTGGACTTTGCACACGTCAGCTTGCCCAGCCTGGAGCGGCTCACGCTGCGCTGCCAGCCGCAGGTCGCCCTGAACTTCACAACAGCAAACACACCCAAGTGAGTGAACTTCACAACAGCAAACACACCCAAGTGAGCGAACTTCACAACAGCATAACACGCCAAAGTGAGTGAACTTCACGACAGCATAACACGCCAAAGTGAGTAAACTTCACGACAGCATAACATGCCAAAGTGAGTGGGATGGTTGCCGATTGCCTGGCACTGCACTGGGATACTCAGCATGTGGCACGTATGCGTGCTTTGGATCCCTGCTATGAGCCTCCCGTTGGCGTGTGATTTGGGGTACCACTGGAGCATGTAATATTACAATGTAATGGAATGCTCTGGCTCATCCCGCTGTTTGGCTGAGCAGGTGTAGAGAGATGTTGCTGTGAAGTAATGCTGGCACTGCACAGAATTCAGGATCTGGCACTTGAGTGGCTTTATTCACATATCACAAGTCCTACGCGTCAGAAGCAAGGCTTTGGCCTGCTTGAGCTCGGGTAACATTCAAACTGTGAGCCTATGCTACTCCATGACAGGAGGGGGTCGTGTGCTTTTGCTCGTGCCTGCAAGTTGGAGTCGCTGAACCTGGAGCATGTGATGTAATGTAATGTGATGTGACGCTGTAACTGGTGCGTGCAGGCTGGAATGGCTGAACCTGGAGGGCTGCGGTGAGGTGGGCAGCTTCAACTTGGAACTGCCTGAGCTGGAGTCACTCTACCTTGAGCGCTGCGAGGTGATATACTCCTGCCCACTCCCGTCTGTGCCAGTTCAGTGCTGCCGCGACCTTTGAGTCCTTCGAGTAGATCAGCCCCTGCATTGCCACAGGCGGCGGATGCATGCGCCGTCCAAAGCTGCAACAGCAGTAGTGGCGGTTTCATGCATCTTGCGGGGTGCAATGCAGCAGCAGCAGCAGCGGCAGCAGCAGCGGCAGCAGCGGCAGCAGCAGCGGCAGTAGCAACTGCCATGTACATCTATATAGAGGGCAGCTTCAAGCTGGAGCTGCCTGAGCTGGAGTCGCTCTACCTTGAGCGCTGCGAGGTGAGAGACAATAGTTTTCCGCCCCCCGACCCCCAGGTAACCAACAAACAAAAGAGACACTGCAGCAACAGCAGCAGCAGCAGAAGAAGAAGAAGAAGAAGAAAACTGAGGAGTCTGCTGTTGAAGCACGCCTGGCATGCGGCATCACATGTTATGTTTTGTGCCGCTGTTTTCAGGTGCAAGTTGGGCATGGCTTCAGCAGCAACAGCAGCAGCAGCGGCGGCAGATGACAGCAGAGAAGTCTGCGGTCGAGCACATCTGTCATGCAGCATCACGTGTTGTGCCCCAAGGCCCAAGCGCTTGTGCCGTTGTTTGCAGGTGCGCGATGAGCGCAACTTTGGCAGCAGCCTGTCACCCTGCCCCAAGCTTGAGACGATCCAGTGCTACAAGCTGTGGGGCTTAGGAGGCACCGTGCATGAGCTGCGGCTGCCAGAGTGCAGGGAAATCTCGTTTTGGAGGTGCGCAGGTGCTGCCGCTGCTGCGTATGACGCCACTGCTGCTGCTGCTATTAAAAGTTGTAGGGCGTATGGGGCACCCTGCATGAGCTTCGACTACCAGAGTGCACAGAGATCTCCCTCTAGAAGTGCACGTTGATTGGTGGCGATTCATGGCAAAGTACTTCCCAGCCGACTGCTGCTTTCACCGCTAGCCATGCTGACGCTGCTGGTCCAATGAATTCGCCCAGTCAACTGCTGTGAGTGACTGAGTGACTGACTACGCAAGGCCGCAGCGTTCCCCGCTGCTGTGTGCCTCTGAGTACAGAGGCGCGGGTGCCCGCGTAATATAGGAAACACAGGGGAAGGTGTCATTTTTGCTCCCTCCCCTCGCTACGCTCGGTTCAGTCTCAAAAATGACACCTTCCCCTGTGTTAGGAACGAGGGCAGGCATGAAGTTGGCTCCACGCCCCGTAGTGCTGCTCCTGTTGTCACTGCCGGCGTTGCCGCTGCAGGTCTAACGACCTTGAGAGGCTGCAGCTGGCCTGTCATGCTGCTCCTAGCCAACTGCTGCTGTTGGCGCTCCCACTGCTGCTGCTGCTGCTGTCACTGCTGCTGTGACCGCGTCAGGTCTGACGACCTTGAGGGGCTGCAGCTGTGGGCGCCCAAGCTGGCCGACCTTGAGCTGCGCGCCTGCTACAGCCTGGAGTGTGTGCGGGTCATGGAGGACCCACACGGCAGCCCCGTGACGCCACTGCGGGTGAGACGCAGCACTTGCAAATAGGGTTGTTCAAGAATACGTCACAAGTTGGAAGGGGACGTGCATGTCAGTATGCGCACCTAGATGCACAAGGTTGTAGCACATGATTGCTGCATACCATGTGGCACTTGCGTGCATCGGTACCTTTACACAGCTTTTTCAACATTCCATTCTTGATGCATCTACCTTGCGCTGCACCGCGCGTGAAGGCCCCTGGCGGCAAGCTCATGACTAAGGAGCGTGACGGGCCGTGCGCGATGTGGTTTGGTGACGGCGATGTTACCAGCGGCGAAGGCACGGATGACACCGATGACGATGATGATGACGATGGTGGTTTTGTTGGCGGTGTCGGGTTTGGCTTTGTTTGGGGTCCAGGCGGCATGATGGTTGGCGGGAATACTGCGAATCCGGGATTTGGGCCTATGATGCACCCGCTGATGCACATGATGGCCGATGGCGTTGATGCTATGGCTTAATGGGTAACATGATGATGATGATGATGATGACCCGCGGTGGTGGGGGCAATATGGGGGACCCCTTTGGCTTGGGGGATGAGGAAGATGAGGATGACTCTAGCGGGGAATGGGAGACTGATAGTGACGGGGATGCCACGGAGACTGACAATGAAGAAAAGGAAGAGGCAGAGGCAGAGGGAGAAGAGGCGCATGGAACAGAGGAGAAAGCGGGGGCTGAGGAACAGGGAGAGCCAGAGGCAGGGGCTAGAGCCCCCCGGCGGCGCCGCATAGCGTGATAGAACTTTATTGATGCATTTGTTGTGTTGGCAGCAGAGCGCTGTTGCAGGATGTGAGGCCAAGCTGTGGTGGTGGGTGCCCCATCAACTTGACATTCGAGTGCTGCACTTTGCAGTCCGCGTGTCCTGCGATCCTGGTCACTGTCTTCATCAACTTACTCGACTGCATTGCATTGTAGTCATCAGCAACTTACTGTTGGCAGCTGGCAGGCTATCAAGCCAATCCTTTTCAGCCTGATCACGGTGATCATAGCTTACGATGCAATGTCATGACTGCAGTGTACACTGCACATGTGCCCGGCACACTGGCACTGCCCTCAGTGAGGGAATTCTGAGTTGGTTTGTTCGTTCGGGGCCACCAGTGTGGCACTGTGATGCGCACCTTGTTGGGTCTCAATCATCCCCAGCCAATAAGCCAATAAGAGTCAAACCGTTAAACCTCCGGAAGGGTTACAGGTGACGTGACACGTACAATCGTGTGCCACCGCCATATGGCGAACCAATCGTCACCCAACATCTGCCGCAGGTGTGAAAATGCAGCATCACTCTAGCAAAAAAAGATGTGCGGGCTGCAGCCTGCATGCTGCGCGGTGACCGTGCAGATGGCACCTCGATCTGGTCATGCGCTAATGAGCAAAGCAACTAGAAATGGTACACAGTAAAGGCCCAGTGAGCACGCCGCTGCGGCAATTGACTATCAAGCAACAGAGCAACTCAAACGCTGGCGCTGCAACAACCGGACCGGGCAACAGTGCAGCCCAAGGTGACATGCTTTGGGATATGCTGAGCAGTACTCCTCAGAAAATAAACACGGGCAGCCTACCGCCATCACCGTCCGTGCAAATCAGCCAACATCAAAAGCAGCATCCTACGATGGCTATGCGACTTGACCAGAAGATCCAAAAACTGTACACAGCTCGCCACACACCAAAATCATGCATAACGGCTGCCGTGTGCTTTGCTGAACAACGCTGCCGCAGGTAGATGTTGGCAGCAGCAGCACAGTAAACTAGCAGATGCTGTGGCCTAGCAAACAATGCAGCTAGAAGCACCTGCAGGAGGCCCCGATACACAGCACTCGCCACAAGCTGCGCAGCTGCCAAGAAAGTATTACTAACAGCGTACCAACCACAGGGCCAGCTGCAGCAGCAGGAAGCAGGGCTGTGTTGAATCAAGAATGCAGCAAGAGCAAAACTTACAGTCCTACCAGCATTTGCAAGCGGTATAGCGCTGTCAACAGCACCACGTCAATGGTACAATATGCCAGATACAGGTGAATCATGTGCCCTTCTGCGCCGTACGGACACATATATCATAATGACGGGGCATGCAACAGCCCAGTCAATCAGGCACACGTCAGTTGAATGAATCAAGTAAAAGAATGGATGCGGCAAGCGTAGCTTGCTGTACGTGTACCCGCATCATACTATAGCTAGGGCAAAGTACAACAGCCACACCAAAGCAACTTGCATGCCGCCATGTAAAGCAGCAGAAACCCCTAGCAGGAAAGAAAGCAGAGGCACTGGACAACTGCAGGCAAGGACGCCATGTACATGTATGCGTGCTGCGGCTGTGCAGCAGGCATTGCAGGCTTAGTCCTGACCCCTGCCACCTGGGGACTAGGCTGTGTCTAGAGATCTCCTAACAGCCTAGTAGGGCAGTCAGTGCAGCACTACCCTGCTACTAGCGGTAGTGAAAGTGGGATTCCATCTGTAGTGAGGCACTAGAAACAATTGCTCCCACATGCCTGGAGAAGAAACCGCCTAGCACCTCTTCACACCAACACAGCAAGAATACATCGACCTTGTGACGCGCAGCCAACAAGATAGTCGCCGTCCAGTCAACATGGTTTCACAACACGCGGCAAGCGTGTGCAGCAGATCATGCGACAACTGGGGACACCACGTGCGCTACACAGAAAGCAAACGCTTTCGCTGCCAGCTGCTGCTCATCAACGACATGCATGAACTGTAATTACCCTAGGAGCATCTACACAGCCATGTGTGTGCATGCGCATGGCGCCGCCAACCAACAACTGACACAATGAAGCTCAACTTGCACGCATATTGCATAGGCTCAGGGGCATACTACAGAAACGCACTATGTCAAGCAAAGCCTTGAAGTCAGCTACCTGCGATGCCATCTGCCAATCGACAGCAACAAACAATTTGCCTGTCACCACCCCACCGCAGCTCTGCAGCTGTATGCCACACAAACTGTGGTAGTCGCATACATAGAAGCGCTTCGCAACAATTGCAGCACAAGCACACGCGCTGCTGTTACGAAAAGGCATATTCCTCCTGACCCTGATGTGCTTAGCCCAGCAGGGTGGACTTCAGCGCACTCCATGTGCCTATTTTGTTGAGCAGCTGGAAAAAATAACAGCAGCCCACACGCAACAGGGCAGCAACACTGCTCAGCAGAGCAACTGCAAGCCAACTAGAAACCCCCATGGCCAGCACGCTCTTGTGAATCAGCGGCAGTGGTCTCCACGCCGTGCAGACCGCAAGCAAGGGGACAGCAGTGCTGTCACAGCACCTCATTGCTGCTACTGTGCTTGCTGGACCCACGCATGCTCGCGATGCACCAACATGTCTGCTGCACATCCTCCAGAGTCACCAGGAAGCAACTGCTGCTATGCTGCAATAAGCTGGCTTTACCCTACGCAACATACACTCAGCCGCCAATCTTCAGCAGATTAGATCAGCAGACCTCCTTCTTGCACACCGGACACTTTTTGCTGTACTTGCTGAGCCACTGGCAGGCGCAGCTGTCATGGAAGTCGTGGCTGCAGGGCAGCGTGACAACCATCTCGGGGCCACCCAGCTCGCATTGACACACGGGGCAGATGACGCTTCAACAACAAAAAAACAGCAGCAGCAGCAGAGAAGAAGAGTGTTACCATCAGTTGAATGTTGGCATCTTAGGGCAGCCCAGCTCGCACTGGCACACAGGGCAGATGACGCTGCAGCAGCAGCAACAGCAGCAGAGAGGGAAGGCGTTCAGTCAGATGTTGGCATCTCGGGGCAGCCCAGCTCGCAGTGACACACAGGGCAGATGATGCTGCAATAAGACGAACAGCAGCAGCAGCAGAAGCAGCAGCAGCAGCAGAGAAGGAAGGCGCTCAGTCAGATGCTAGCATCTCAGGCCCGCCCAGCTCGCACTGACATACAGGGCAGATGATGCTGCAATAAGAAGAACAGCAACGGCAGCAGCAGCAGCTGAGAAGGCAGGCGTTGAGTCAATGGTTCGCATTTTCGTGTCATGGCTGCAGGGCAGCGTGACGACCATCTCGGGGCCACCCAGCTCGCACTGGCACACGGGGCAGATGATGCTGCAATAAGAAGAACAGCAGCAGCAGCAGCAGCAGCAGCAGAGAAGGCAGGCGTTGAGTCAATGGTTCGCATTTTCGTGTCATGGCTGCAGGGCAGCGTGACGACCATCTCGGGGCCACCCAGCTCGCACTGGCACACGGGGCAGATGATGCTGCAATAAGAAGAACAGCAGCAGCAGCAGCAGCAGCAGCAGAGAAGGCAGGCGTTGAGTCAATGGTTCGCATTTTCGTGTCATGGCTGCAGGGCAGCGTGACGACCATCTCGGGGCCACCCAGCTCGCACTGGCACACGGGGCAGATGATGCTGCAATAAGAAGAACAGCAGCAGCAGCAGCAGCAGCAGCAGAGAAGGCAGGCGTTGAGTCAATGGTTCGCATTTTCGTGTCATGGCTGCAGGGCAGCGTGACGACCATCTCGGGGCCACCCAGCTCGCACTGGCACAC
>CADDIJ020001240.1:7218-41358 GCA_902809745.2 Tetradesmus lagerheimii | reverse complement strand
ATTATTATTATTATTATTATTTACACCAACTTTGCATGTTAGCCGTGCGTAGCACAGGCACAACATAGGTCGAGGTGAAAGGTTGACATGAGCTGCGTCAACAAGGCAATGAATGGACCAAATGACAAACAATTGCAAGCTGCGCGCCAAGATATGGAGGAGCAACCGCAGCAATCACCGCCCAACCTTGCCCGCAGGCATCAGTGCTACCCGTGTCAACGGCATAAAACCACCAGCAAAGCCACAGCTGCCTGCACACATGCAGGCTACTGCACAAGCACAAGACACCAGGCATCAGTGTAGATCAGCACCCGCATGTATACGTGTACGTATACGTACACACGCAAGTGCCTAACTTAGGGGATGGTCCCGTGTAATTTCCTGACAGCACCCGCAAAGGTTGCATCCGTTCTCGTTTGTTGGGTCCGTCATCAGTCATCATGTCTGGCGCGCACAATGTCGGCCTGTTTGTATGCCGAGCGCATTGTATGCCTGCAGCAGCAGGTTCACAAAGAAACAGTCAGGCCAGTTGTTGACAGTGTTGTGTTGGCGACAGCAATGGTGTGTATGCAGCTCCACAGCTGCACGCGCAGGATAGCAGCAGCACACTGTGCATATATGCATACGGCATACAAAAAGATGTGCTTTTGAAACACAGCAGGCGCATGCAGCAAGTGGTTTGAACAGAGCCCTGTGTGCGCTGTGGTTATGTAATTGACTGCTCCGCTCAATAAGCATTGCGCTGTGGTTATGTAATTGACTGCTCCATTCAATAAGCATTGCGCTGTGGTTATGTAATTGACTGCTCCGTTCAATAAGCATTGCGCTGTGGTTATGTAATTGACTGCTCCGTTCAATAAGCATTGCGCTGTGGTTATGTAATTGACTGCTCCGTTCAATAAGCATCTGTCTGAGCGCGATCAATCTTTCCAACTGCAGCGTCATGTATGCCAGCTTCATCTTGTTGCCAACATGGCTTGTAGCGCTCAATGGCCTGTCCCCTCCCCCCCCCCGACACACATGCGACGGTTATCTGGCAGTACACACCAAACGACCCAACTCTATGCCCCATCCTGCTGCCAACCGTTTTCGTCAGATGAAGAAATGCGCCAGCCTCACCTTGTTTGCCAAAATGGCTTGTAGCGCTTAGTGGCCAAGTGGCCTGCCACCCACAACGGTTGTCTGGCGGTACACATCACCGGGCCTCACGATGCCTGGCCTCACAACAGTGGTGGACTGATGCACGCAGCCGCCATCTCCGGGGATCAGCAGGAAACCTGCAGCAGCAGCAGCAGCAGCAGCAGTAGAGACAGTACAGCCCGGCACATTGATGTTACTGATGTGGCTGTGCTGATTGTATTGTGATGTCTGTTGAGTATGTGGTGATGCAAGAAGCAGGAGCAGTGGCTTTGGCTCAGCAGTAGGTCCAGCAGTTGGCAGCAGTTGCTGACTGTGTGTTGACCAACTGGGGTGTGGTGCATAGGCAGCACATGCTGCACGCATGCAAGGCTCCTGCACAGTATGTTGCACGCCCTGCCACTTGAAACGAATACAAGATAACGACTTGCTAGCCTTGCATGCAGAGTCTGCATGCAGATGGCAAGCCTACACTTTGCTACCTCTGCTGGTGACCAAAGCAGCAGCTGCTGTGATTGCCCACCTGTAGAGCAGGCGCCGCACACCCTCCGCCGATGACCCGGTAGCTCCTGCATTTGCGAACGATCAAGCATCAGCATGAGGGCATGAGGGCATGCATGGGCGAAGTTCCGCCTGTTTGCGAGCAGGTGACACGGGGACCCGTCCTTTGCTGCGAGCTGTGCTTGCCTGCAGTTTGCGATGGTGACCTGAGATCCCTTCAACTCCCTTGCCTCGAGTGCGGGTGCACTGACCAGAGCCAGCACGAGCAGCACAGCTACGATCTTTGCGAAGGATGCCATTGTAGCAGTCGACAGCAACGAGCACAGTAGATAGGCTGCAGGGAGACAGAAGGGGTTGCGTATGGAGTTGTTGGCGTGCAGCGGTAGGCTATGAAGATGGCATATGCATCTCGGTAACCCGTGGAACTGTTACAATGAATCACCCATGAGCGTACAGCGTGGAGGCTGGCCGCTATGCAGCTCTAGCGGGAGTGGCAAGGGGCTAAACTCCATGGCTCTTGGCACGACCGCTTATCCCCGGTGATATGCCACACTTCCACCGCTGCGAGCGAACAAGTGCATATGTACGGCTTAATAAGCGTTTTTGACACGCACACAACTCAAAGACGCCGCAAAAAGCGTGGTTACGAAATCCAGCTCAGCTACAGCCCACCTGGCACCGGTGGCACCGAAAGGTCCGATCACACCACAAGCTCCACAAGTCAACGTTCACAGCTTCGATCTTGGACGTCAACGCGGTCAACGGTGCATGCCAAGCAGCACATAGTAGAAAGCTGCACACTGCAGTCACTGCAATACTGCTGGGAGTACTCCCTCACCAGCTTTCACCCACCCCTCAACCTACCCCTCACTAGTCACCTGATGTCAAAGGGTGAAAGTGTAAAGGATTGCAGGATACTCACATTGCAAAACTAGACTGGAGACCAAACCCAAGTGCTGCAGCGCATACCAGAAGAACCTCAGCAGCCATCACAGCTGGACTACTGGCGACCTACTAGGTGTCAGCTAGGCTAGCTGTATCTTTTTGCTTTCCGGGTAGCGCGCCACATCAAACAGCGCCTCACAGCGTGAGCACAGCACCGTCACACTTTCTGGAGCCTCCGGGTGGTGCAACAGCAGCGTCAGCGCGCCTTTGCGGTTGCAGACGCCGCACTTGTAGCGCTTTGCCATCGATGACCGGTGCAGCGTTCGAGGGTAGCTGGCTCTATCAAGCGGGTCTGCAAGTGCAGCAAACATATACAGGACATGGGTTTCGTCTAAATCCGCTCTTTGACATATACAGGACAGTGCAGGTTGTTGGTGTTGCAGCGGCTGGAGTTGGCAGGTGCGGCACTGATAGCGGACGGCAAGTGGTGCGCGATGCAGCGTACGAGGGTAGCAAGCCCTGTCCAGCGGGTCTGCAAGTGCAGCAAACATATACAGGACAGTGCAGGTTGGTGGTGTTGCAGCGGCTGGAGTTGGCAGGTGCGGCACTGATAGCGGACGGCAAGTGGTGCGCGATGCAGCGTACGAGGGTAGCAAGCCCTGTCCAGCGGGTCTGCAAGTGCAGCAAACATATACAGGACAGTGCAGGTTGGTGGTGTTGCAGCGGCTGGAGTTGGCAGGTGCGGCACTGATAGCGGACGGCAAGTGGTGCGCGATGCAGCGTACGAGGGTAGCAAGCCCTGTCCAGCGGGTCTGCAAGTGCAGCAAACATATACAGGACAGTGCAGGTTGGTGGTGTTGCAGCGGCTGGAGTTGGCAGGTGCGGCACTGATAGCGGACGGCAAGTGGTGCGCGATGCAGCGTACGAGGGTAGCAAGCCCTGTCCAGCGGGTCTGCCAGTGCAGCAAACATATACAGGACAGTGCAGGTTGGTGGTGTTGCAGCGGCTGGAGTTGGCAGGTGCGTCATTGGTAGCGATTGGCAAGTGTGCGCGGAGCAGCGTTCGAGGGTAGCTGGCTCTGTCAAGCGGGTCTGCAGCAGGACACCGCACAGCGCGGATTGTTGGTGTTGCAGCAGCTCGCACCATCAAATGCCGCGCTGGTAGAGATTGGCAAGTTCTGCGCGGTGCAGCGTACGAGAGTAGCCGGCCCTGCCAAGCGGGTCTGCAAGTGCAGAAAACATACACAGGACAGTGCAGGTTGTTGGTGTTGCAGCAGCTCGCACTTGCGAATGCTGTGCTAATAGCAATTGGCATTTGCTGCGTGATGAAGTGTGCGGCGGTAGCTAGCCCTTTCAAGCGGGTCTGCAGCAGGACAAAGAGTAGGTCAGGTTGTTTGGGGGCTGAAAGAACACGGACACTGCTCAGCGGCAAAAGCCGCAACAAACTGCAGCTGCCTACCTGCTTTGTGCAGCAGCCGCACATCTGCCACCAGCAACAAATGTCAACAGCAGCCTTGGTGGCTCAAAGAACATAGACTGCACAGCGGCAAAAGCCGCAACGCACTTTCTGTCGCGCCTGTGGGTTGCGGGGCCGACGGCATTGACGCCACGGTTTGAATGGGTAACAAGATGAAGAAACTGCAGTTTCCTACCTGCTGGGTGCAGCAGCCGCACGTCTGCCACCACCACTTAGTGCTCGCAGCAGCCTTGGTGGCTGAAAGAAAACAGACTCTGCACAGCGGCAAAAGCCGCAACGCACTTTCTTCCGCGCCTGTGGGCTGCGGGGCCGACGGCATTGATGCCACGGTTTGAATATGGTGTATGACAAGATGATGAAACTGCAGTTGCCTACCTGCTGTGTGCAGCAGCCGCACGTCTGCCACCAGCAACTGGTGCTCGCAGCCGTGGTGGCTGGAAGATCACGCACACTGCACCGCGGCAGCCAAAAACCCACTAATCACCACCCTACCACCTGCAGTTGCTTCCGCGCCTGTGAGCTGCGGGGCCGATGGCATTGATGCCATGGTTTAAATAGGTAACAAGATGATGAAACTGCAGTTGCCTACCTGCTGTGTGCAGCAGTCGTACGTCTGCCACCAGCACATGGTGCTCGCAGCAGCCTTGGTGGCTCAAAGATCACGCACATTGACCGCGGCAGCAAAAAAGGAACGCACCGACCACCACCCCTACCTGCTTTGTGCAGCAGTCGTACGTCTGCCACCAGCACTTGGTGCTCGCAGCAGCCTTGGTGGCTCAAAGATCACGCACGCTGCACCGCGGCAGCAAAAAAAGAAACGCACCGACCACCACCCCTACCTGCGTTGTGCAGCAGTCGTACGTCTGCCACCAGCACTTGGTGCTCGCAGCAGCCTTGGTGGCTCAAAGATCACGCACACTGCACCGCGGCAGCAAAAAAGGAACACACCGACCACCACCCCTACCTGCGTTGTGCAGCAGTCGTACGTCTGCCACCAGCACTTGGTGCTCGCAGCAGCCTTGGTGGCTGAACATTCCCATGGGGCGGTTGCTGACCTGCAGGCACAGATCGGCCACGCGAGTAGCCTGCATGTGCTGCTGCTGCTGCTGGGGTGTGTCCCCTGTCTGCTGCTGCTGCTGCTGAGGCGCCGAATGCATCACTGCCACATGATGCAGCGTGCGTGGGGCAACAATGCCAACCGCAGCCGCCCACTGGGCAACCAACCCTGAGCAATCAGCTGGTGCTGCTGCCCTCGTGTCATCGTAGAAAGTGCCATCTAGTAGGAAGTATGCGCCTGCATTTGCTGCTCCTAGGCCTTCTGCGAGTCTGTCTAGTGGGCAACTGATTGCATCTCGTACCTCTGCTAAGGTGTTGCTGCCAAGCACCTGCATTGGAGCACAATAGTTGATAGTCAGCATGTGTAGATGCAATGATGATTCAAGCTGTATTTGCTGCTCATAGTCGTTCTGCAAGGTTGGGTCTTATGGGCATTTGGGTGTAGCTCTGCTAAGGTGTTGCTGCCCAGCACCTGCATTGCAGCATGATAGTTGTGGGGCAGCATCTCTGAATTCAATCACAGGTCAAGCTCCATTTGCTGCTGAAAGGCGTTCTGCAAGGTTTGGTCTTAGGGGCGTATGATTGCATCTCGGAGCTCTGCCCAGGTGTTAAAGCTTCTGCCCAAGTTGCTGCCCAGCGTTGCAGCACAATATGGTCAAGCTTTGCATTGAGGTATGATGTTGCTTTTACCTGGAGTCCAGGATCCGCCTAAAACCATTCACTATACAATAAACAAAGGCAGATGCATATCCTGGCGGGCAACAAATATTGGCTCTGCAGAACAATACAGGCACAGTAAGAGCCTTGGCTGATGCTCCATGATTTGAACACCCAAGTAAATGACAAATTAACACAGACGCATAACGATGTCGTGCTCCCCACCTGCAGCTGCTGCATGACTTGTCTCCTGCCGTCGAGCCCTGATTCAAACAGCTGCAACGTAACAATAACGTCACCGCCAGGCTGCATTACAGCAGGATTACTGCTGCCAGCAGCAGCAGCAGCAGGCCTGCTGCCGATCCATGCTGTTGGTGGTGCTACTACTGCGGCTCCGTGGCCTGCTGGTGCAGCAGCAGCGGCCTCTTGATGGCTTGCAAGCAGCAGAACACTTGCAGGAGGGCGCACTTGCTGCTGCTGCTGCTGCTGTAGGTCAAATGTTGTGCCACCCAGGTAGGGCATGTGTAGGTCAGAAGCGCCCAGTGCTGCTGCTAGCTGAGCATCTGACAGCTGCTGGGGGCCCTGCAAGCAGCACATGCAGCCACACAGGTTGACATCACAAGCTGCTGCACCGCTGCACATGCAGCAGTACTGCTGTGCAAGCTGCTGTGCGGCTATACTGCTGTACTGATGTACAAGCTGCTGTGCGGCTGTGCTGATGTACCGCTGCACAAGCTGCTTGCAACACTGTGACAGCAGCGCTGCTTCAAGCAGGGATACACCCAGCTCTAGACGTACGTGCTATGCTACACATAGTGACTGACGAAAAGAGAGGGAGACTCAGGGCATGTGCAGGTAAAAAGCATTCAGCGCTGCTGCTAGCTGAAAATCTGACAGGTGCTGAGGGCCCTGCAAGCACAATGTTATTTAGCCATTGCTGCTACTGCTGCCAGCAAGCACCGTTAGCTTGCTATGAGCTGGAGGAAGTGCCAAAACTCAAAAAGCAGTGTACACAAACTGCATTGAAGTTCAGCCACGAACTCAACGCGGGTACACGTGCTGTGAGATATTGCTGTTTGTTACAAGGAGTGAGAATGTTGTTACAAGGAGTGAGAATGTTGTTACAAGGAGTGAGAATGTTGTAACAAGGAGTGAGAATGTTGTTACAAGGAGTGAGAGTGTGGCTCGGCTCACCTGCTGTTGTGCCAGGCCCTGCTGTACTGCGTTTGCCAGCTCTGCCATTGCTGCTGCTGCCTGCAGCTGGAACTCTGACACCCTGCAGGAACAATACAGCATTCTGACATCAGATCATTATATTGACTTGATAGCAATTAATAGCTAGGAAGTTGCTGCTGTATCACAGGCAGCTGAAAGTGTGAATGCAAAACTTTACAGTGTGGCCGCATACAGCACAGCAGAGGTAGCAGCAGGATTGAGCTGCAGCAGGGCCTTGCCTTTGCCTGTTGCTCACGGCGGATCCAGATACAGCAGGAGGACCACCAGGACTGACAAAAGGGTTTACAAGGCGCTTAGATACGTCTGGGTTTTTGTACCATGGCGGCTGCTGGCCCTCCATGGAAAGCACAGCTGCTGTTGCTTCTGCTGCTGTTGTGGACTGTACGCAAAAGATGGTATGCCCCGATCCTGACTGTAACTCAGGACCTTGCGGTGAGCATAGTAGTCGTGCGTTTTGGGGAGGCAGTAGAAACAGCTGAAGCTGCTCACTGAAGAGGCTTGGCGGAGGATGAACAGGCCCCCTCCAAACCCTTGTAACACAGCAGTAGCACCTGACAAGTTTGGCGAGTCAATCCACGTCCGTCAGTACCTCTCACACGGGTAATCGTATCGATCTTCGTTTTGTATACCGTGTGATCGTGGCCTTATGAATGAGAGTGCCCGCGTGACTACTCCGGACTTCAGGACGCTAGCATAGAGCAGATGGCGAACCGCGCAACATGGAATAGTTTACCAGACGAGATTATACAGGTGATAACCATTCTAGTATTGTCTGGTGGCTAACCGCATAGGATGCAACCTTATCGTCCCAGCAAGGTCTCTTGTTTGCTGAATGGCAAGCTGAATCGTCGTGCGTGATTGCCATTCTGCTTATACAGGTTTTAGGTTTGCACTTGGATGCAGAGGCATGGGCTGCAGCTCGCAGCACATGCAAGGGGTGGAAGAACATACAGAGTGGCGTCAGGGTGCTGGAAATCGACTTGGAGAGGGACGCACACAGGTGCCGATCCTGTATTTAGTCAGAGCAGCATACGAATGAAGTGTTTGCAGCGGCGCACGGTGTACTGACCAGCAACGTGTGGCAGCAGCAGCTGGCCAAGGATACTGGTAGTGCTGACACAGCAGATGTGGGGCACACAATTGTCCTCAAGCTGAAGGCATTGCTGCCTGCTGTGTTTTTGAACACTACAGCTGCTGGTGCTACGCAATGTTGCAGCTACCAGCGTGCTTCTGCAATATTCAGTGCCCTGCAGCCTGGGCAGATGAGCTGGTGTGTAGGTACAGCCTTCCACCCTGGTTTGCTGCAACCTGTGTTGTTGTATGTCCTGCCAGGTGGTTGCTGATGCTGAATCAATGCATGGCGCTTTTTCTGCAAAATCTTGCATTCCTGCAAGTTGGATGATGGTGCTGACGCGCGTGGGTTGCAAGGTCTTCACCTTGCTACCTCGCCCCCCCCCTGGTACTATCCCAGATTGCGGTGGTGCAGCTGTTCTGAGTCCCAATGCAACGCTCACACACACGACAACCCCCCTGAAACCCTGCACCTATCTTTTCAAAAAACATTTTACATGTTGTCAATTTTTTTGCCTTCCTGCAAGGTGGTTGATGGTGCTGACGTGTGTGGCGCGGCTGTTCCCGCACCTCAACTGTGTCATCCTCACTCCTTCTCCTCATGCTCACTCATTCTTCACTCTCACTTTCCTGCAAGGTGGTTGATGGTGCTGACGTGTGTGGGATGCAAGGTGAAGGTCTTTATTTTGGCCACCTCGCACCTCCCCCCGTTACTATCCTGGAATGGGGTGATAAGCTGTCTGTATCTCACTGCGACACTCACATTTTTGCTGGCGTGTTGTCCCTGTTTCTCACTTTCCTGCAAGGTGGTTGATGGTGCTGACGTGTGTGGCGCGGCTGTTCCCGCACCCCAACTGCGTCATCATCACTCCTTCCCCTCATGCTCACTCATTCTTCACTCTCACTTTCCTGCAAGGTGGATGATGGTGCTCACGTGTTTTTTATGACTGTTTCTCACTTGTACGCTGTTGCGACTGTTTGTCACTTTCCTGCAAGGTGGATGATGGTGCTGACGTGTGTGGCGCGGCTGTTTCCGCACCTCAACTGCGTCATTCTGCTGGTGGGCAACCGTTTCCCCTCGGCAGCATTTCAGCAGCGCATGGAGGCCATGGCCATTACAGGCATGAAGCTGCAGGTAAGGGATTTATTTGATTTGTATGCAGCAGCAAGTGTCAATGTTGCAGCAGCAGCAGCTTGGGTGCATATCAGCAGCACATGGAGGCCATTGCAACAACAGGCATGAGGCTGCAGGTGAGGCCTTGCTGCATGTAGTTTGCACACAGTAGCTGAGCAGTAGCAGCAGCAGCAGCAACGGGTATAAGCCTTGTTGTTGTGCTGGTTGGCAACCGCATCAGCCCGGGTGCATTCCAGCAGCGCATGGAGGCCATTGCAACAACAGGCATGAAGCTGCAGGTGAGGCCTTGCTGCCTGTAGCTGAGTAGTAGTAGCAGCAGCAGCAGCAACGGGTACCAGTCATGTTGCAAGGCTGACCGGTGCCTTTCAGCAGCGCATGGAGGTGATGGCGATAACAGGCATGAGGCTGCAGGTGAGGGTATAACCTTGGTTGATATGCAGCAGTTGTTAGTAGTACAGCAGCATCAGCCCGGGTGTATTCCAGCAGCGCATGGAGGCCATGGCGATAACAGGCATGAAGCTGCAGGTGAGGATTTGAACCTTAGGCCAGCAGCAGCAGCAGCAGCGTCACATTGTTTAGGAATCTTCATGAGGAGCTGTGGCGAGTCTAGTAGCAGCGGACCGTGGAGGTCTCATCAAGTGCATGTCCAGGTAGCGTAGCTGAGCACAGCAGATTTGTTATAACAAGTTTTGAATTGTTGGCTGCTGCTTGCAGGAGCTTGAGCTGCGCTTTGTGTATGCCAGAAAGCCGATGATTGGCTCCTGGCTGGAGGACCTGTCAGGTGAGAGCAGCAGCAGCAGCAGCAGCGGCAGCAGCAGCGAGTGTGGCAAGAATAGCAACAGCACTGGCAGCAGCAGCAGCAGCATGTTTGTATGCCAGCAAGCTGATGATTGGCTTCTGGCTGGAGGATCTGTCAGGTGAGAGCAGCAGCAGCAGCGTGTGCAGCGAGTGTGGCACAGTCAACAGCAGCAGCGGCGGCAGCAGCAGCAAGTGTGGCAGGAGTAGCAACAGCACTGGCAGCAGCAGCAGCAGCATGTTTTGTATGACCTGTCAGGTGAGAGCAGCAGCAGCGGCAGCGGGTGCGGCACAGGCGGCGGCACAGGCAGCGGCACAGTCAACAGCAGCAGTAGCACAAGCAGCAGCAGAAACAGCAGCGACAGGAAACAGAAGGGGCAGCAGCAGTAACGGCTGGCGGCACAGCAGCAGCAGTGCATGCAGGTAAAGCAGCAGCAGCAGGCAGGATATCTGGCGTTTACAGATGAGAGCAGCAGCATCTGTTGTAGCCAGCGGTGGCAGCAGCTGCAGCACTGCGGCAGCTGCAGTAGCAGCAGCAACTGCCGCGGCAGCAGTATTGGTAACCTCAGAAGCAGCAGCACCAGCAGCAGCAGTCATGGGCAGCTGCAGCAGTTGCATTAGAGCAGCAGCAGCGGACAATATGGCAGCAGCAAGCAGTGGCAGCAGCAACAGCGGCAGCAGCAGTAAGATGCTGTGCAGCAGCAGGATGGACATACTATTACATACCATGACTGGGCTCCTGGGCTGTGTTATAGAATCCTTGCTCAACTAGCACCTATATGATATGTCCTGCATTGTGAACATGTGCAGGTGTGACGCACCTGCGGCAGCTGAACGTGCTGCGGCTTGCCAGTGGGGCAACGCCTACGCTGTGCTTCGCCTTTGCTCTAACTCAAAACCTGCCTGATCAGCAGTATGCGTGTTGGCATGACGCACTTGCAGCAGCTGAACCTGCAGGACAACATCAACACCAGCGCCATTTTGTGCGGCGCTATTGAAAACTTGCTAACATGGTGTGCGATGCTGTTTATATGCAGGTGTGACGCACCTGCGGCAGCTGAACGTGCTGCGGCTTGCCAGTGGGGCAACGCCACCGCCGTCATTTTTCGCGCAGCTGAGTTGCATGCGGCAGCTGTCTGTGCTGGAGTTCCTGTCTGGCGGCTACGGGCAGCTCTTTGCAGACATGGACGCAGATGTGGCTCTGATGAACGCAGGTGAGTGCAAATATAATCCAATCTAAGTTTATTTTTATATTTAACCTTTTTTCCCTTTTGTTTAATTTGTTTTGCCTTCTTTTGTGAATATTTATTTATTTATTTATTTATTTATTTATTTATTTATTTGGTTTGTTCGGAAACACGTTGGCAGCTGCACGTGCTGGAGTTCCTGTCTGGCAGCTGTTCGGAGACATGGACGCAGACATGGCTCTGGCAAACGCAGGTGGGTCATGGCCCGTGACTCATGGGGGGGGGCTTGGGATGGTCTGTTTCGCTGGCTCGGAGTGGACGCGGGGGCTGCGCAGGGGGGGGGAGTTGGCCGCATGGTGCTTCATGCTGCTGGCAGCTGTGGGCACGGGCAGACGTTTGGAGACGCAGCTCTGGCTTTGGCAAACGCAGGTGAGCCGCCAACATGATTAAGATTTGGATTGCTCATATTGTTGGTGCTTCCACTATGGCAGGGCGCAGCGTAAGTGGTAGTGATGTATATGGCTGGAAACGTGACTTTGATGTTGCCCAAGCAAAGTTGGACGCTTTAAACGTTGCTGCTGCTTCTGCTTCTGCTTCTGCTTCTGCTGCTGCTGCTGCTGCAGACCACCTGTCTGTTGGAGAGGGCGGGCTGACTGATGCCCACTTGGAGGCCATCGGCCAGCTGACACAGCTCAAGAAGCTCACCGTCAAGGTGCGTTTTTAAGAGTGGGTGAGTTACACGTAAGCCTTTTGCCACCTCAGATGGCATGCATCACCCAATCTGGCAGGCGGTCTGTGCTCTGGTGTTGCTATGCAAGCATGTTCGTTTGCTTGCGGTGCGCTATGCTGCCACCTGGAGGCCATCCGCCCGATTTTTATAATTTGAGAGAGGTTAGTTACATGTGGGTCCAATCACCATCTTGGATGGTATGAGCCACCCCAAATGAACACATTGTCAACACGTGACGGAAAGAGATGAGCACAGCAGTAGACCATACTGTATCTATATACTGTATCTATATTGTTCAGTAATGGAAAAATAGCCATAAGCCTGTCTTGTGGTGAGGGCGGGCTGTGTGGTGCCCACCTGGAGGCCATTGGCCAGCGAACACAGCTCAGGAAGCTCACCGTGAAGGTGTGTGTTGGCAGGTGTTGTGCGCTTCAGCACTGCTCTGAATCAATCTCTTTTGCTTGCGGTACGCTATGCTGCCATCTGGACTTTAGTAATGGAAAAAGAGCCAAAAGCCTGTCTGGTGGTGAGGGCGGGCTGTGTGATGCGCACCTGGAGGCAATCGGCCAGCTGACGCAGCTCAAAAGCTTACCGTCAAGGTGCGGTACTTTTATTAAGTGGGGGGTTACACGTAGGCCTTTTGCCACCTTAGATGGCCAGCATCACACATTTTGGCAGGCGGTTTGTGCTCTGGTATTGCTATACAAGCATGTTCGTTTGCCTGCGGTGCGCTATGCTGCCACGTGGTGGCCATTGGCCAGCTGACGCAGCTCAAGAAGCTCACCGTTAAGTTGAGTGATGGCCGGTGTTGTGCGCGGCATGCTGACACAGCATGTGCTAGACGGATGTAGCAGTGCTTCGTGGATCAGCACGCAGTAGCCGCAGCAAAGACCCATGCAGAGGTCCCCATGCAGCTGATGCAGCTCAAGTAGCTTACCGTCAAGGTGAAGTTTGGCAGGTGTTCTGTGCTCTAGTGCTGCTGTCAAATGACTTTCCTCTGCTTCTGATGGGTTATGGCGCCGCCTGGAGGCTATCGGGCAGCTGACACAGCTCAAGAACCTTGTGTCGGGTCTGATGTTGCAGGTGGTGCCTGGTGAAGTGACCCCAGCAGCCTTTCAACAGCCTATCAGTGTCAGGCCTCATGTGCAACCTGCAGCAGCTGTACCTCTACAAATCACATCTGCCTGCTGCTTGCTTTACTGGCGCGAATTTGTCACATAGTACGAACAGTGCTGCCAGCAATGTCTGCTTGTGTTTCGTTGTTGTGCAGGTGGTGCCTGGCGGACTGACCCCAGCAGGGCTGGACAGCCTATCAGCGTCAGGCCTCAGGTCGAAGTCTACAGCAGCTGTCTCTGTACGATTCAGAGCTACCTGCTACCAATCTGCACCCAACACACACGTATTGCTGCTGCTGATAATAATGATGATGATGATGATGGCTATTGCTCTGCTGCTGATGTTGCAGGTGGTGCCTGGTGAAGTGACAGAAGCAGGGCTTGACAGCCTATCAGCGTCAGGCCTCATGTCCAACCTGCAGCAGCTGTCTCTGTACAACTCAGAAATGCCTGCTACCAATCCGCACGCAACACACATGTTTTGCTGCTGGTGATAATGATGATGATGATGGTTATTGCTTTGCTTCTGATGTTGCAGGTGGTGCCTGGTGAACTGACCCCAGCAGGGCTTGACAGCCTATCAGCCTCAGGCCTCATGTCAAATCTGCAGCAGCTGTCTCTGTACGATTCAGAGCTGCCTGCTGGATGCCTTGGCGGCTGGCTGAAGGGTGCAGGAAAGCTGACAGCACTGCAGATGGGGCTGAGCAACGTAGATGATTTGGCACCACTGGCCAAGCTGCCGCAGCTGCAGGTGCGATTGGAATGTGGCATTCTGCTTTTGGGATCTTTGCTTGAGTCGGGGTTTTAGAGCTGCGAGTTGAGTGGTTCTGTTGGGTGGCTTGTGTGGCTGGCTGAAGGGTGCTGGTCGGTTGACGGCACTGCAGTTGGGCCTTAGTAATGTGGACGACCTGGCACCACTGGCCAAGCTGCCACAGCTGCAGGTGTGATTGGAATGTGGCATTCTGCTTTTGGGATCTTTGCTTGAGTCGGGGGTTTAGAGCTGCGAGTTGAGTGGTTCTGTTGGGTGGCTTGTGTGGCTGGCTGAAGGGTGCTGGTCGGCTGACGGCACTGCAGTTGGGCCTTAGTAATGTGGACGAACTGGCACCACTGGCCAAGCTGCCACAGCTGCAGGTGCGGTTGAAGAGTGGTGCTATTTATGCAGCACTCCCCTGGTTTTACTTTTGCTTGACAAATTTCATTGCTGGTAGAAGTTTAGTGGTTTTTCTTTTGCGGGGGCGGTGGCTTGTGTGGCTGGTTGAAGGGTGCTGGGCGGCTGACTGCGCTGCAGCTGGGGCTGAGCAAAGTAGACGATTTGGCACCACTGGCCAAGCTGCCTCAGCTGCAGGTACTGTTGGAGTGTGGCGCGATCTGTGTGGCACTCTGTTGTTTGCATATTAGCTTGAGTTGGGCTTTTACAGCTGGTAAAGGTTCAGTGGTTCAATGGGGTGGCTTGTGTGGCTGGTTGAAGGGTGCTGGGCGGCTGACAGCACTGCAGCTGGGCCTAAGTAATGTGGACGACGTGGCCACTGGCCAAGCTGCCACAGCTGCAGGTGAATGGTTGTATTACATCACCTGCTGAGTTTGTTTGCCAACAAGGCTGTCACGCCCTTCTGCTCGTTTACTCCACTGCTGTGCTGTTGCAGGACTGGAGTGTAGCATTTCTGCCTGAGCTGCGTGAGCTGGTGTATGCTGCTGCTCGAGACTTTGCAGCCAGGTGCATGCACCAGGCTGTTCTTATTTTCAACCAGGCTGTCGCACCCTTGCGGGTTGTAATGCGCTGTAATTACTGAATGGAACACCGGTGGTTTGCTTGCTCTGTCCACTGCTGTGCTGTTGTAGGACTTGAGCCTTGATGCAGCGTTTCTGCCTGAGCTGCGTGAGCTGGTGTACGCTGCTGCACTTGCATCCTCTGTGTGATGCTGCTTGAGGTGCACTGACCCAGCTCTTATGTTTTTCAACCACGCTGCCCCGCGCTTCTGGTGTTGGAAAGCGTCCTACACAACCACCAAATCAAACACCGCTTGTTCCCTCCACCCTTGTCCTGTTGCAGGACTTGAGTCTTGATGCAGCGTTTCTGCCTGAGCTGCGTGAGCTGGTGTATGCTGCTGCTCGCGACTTTGCAGCCAACGGGCCAGGTGCATGCACCAGGCTGTCCTCATCTTTCAACCAGGCTTTCACATCCTTGCGGGTTGCAATGCGCTGTACATAGTGAATGAAACACCGCCGTTCTGCCTGTTCCGTCCACCCTTGTGCTCTCACAGGATTTGAGCCTGGATGCGGCTTTCCTGCCTGAGCTGCGTGAGCTGGTGTACGCTGCTGCCCGCGGCAACATACCAGCCAGCGGGCCACTGGCCTGAGGTACATTCACCAGGCTGTTCTTACCTTCAACCAGGCTGTCACACCCTTGCGGGTTGTAATGCGCTGTAAATACTGAATGAATCCCTGCCGTTCTCCTTAATCCGTCCACTCTTGTGCGTTGCAGGACTTGAGCCTAGATGCGGCTTTCCTTCCTGAGCTGCGTGAACTGGTGTACACTGCTGCACTTGCATCTTCTGTGTAATGCTGCTTGCGGTGCACTGACCCAGCTCTTATGTCTTCCGACCAGGCTGCCCCGCCCTTCTGGGGTGGAAAGCGTCTTACACAACCACCAAATTCAACACCGCTTGTTCCCTCCACCGCTGTGCTTTTGCAGGACTTGAGCCTGGATGCGGCTTTCCTGCCTGAGCTGCGTGAGCTGGTGTCACTGCGGCACTCACATCTTCTGCGTCATGCCTAAACATCCTCCGCCTTACTGTATGCTGCTGCAGGACTTGAGCCTTGATGCAGCGTTTCTGCCTGAGCTGCGTGAACTGGTGTATGCTGCTGCTCGCGGCAACATACCAGCCAGCGGTCCAGGAGCACTGACTGGTCTGTGCCTGCTGGACCAAGCTGTAACGAGTGCGGCTCAACTAGCAGCACTGAGTCAACTCAGCAGTTTGGCAGGTGAGAGCTGAGGTTGTAAAGCTTGGAAAGGGTTGTTATTACGGCTTTTGCGATACGGTTACGGGTTGTGTGCTCTACTGTGCTGTGCTCGCTGGACCAAGCAGCTCAGGGGTTGGGTTTTTGAAGGCGTTGCAATGGATTTTGGGGCTGTTGCAATACGGCTATGGGTTGCTGCGAGTGCTAGATGCGTTGACGGGGCTGTGCCTGCTGGACCAAGCTGTAACGAGTGCAGCTCAACTAGCAGCACTGAGTCAACTCAGCAGCCTAGCAGGTGAGGGCGTTGTAGATTAGGGTTGTGTGGTTTGGGTTGTGCCTGTGTTGTGTAGTCTTGAAACCACTGCGTAGTGTGGTGAGCTGGCCGTGGCTGCTGGCCGCTGTTCCTGCTGCTGCTGTTACTGCTGGTGAAACATCTGTAACATCTGTTCGATTTGTCATATTGCAGAGCTGGTGCTTGTCAACCCTCTGAGAGAGCCGCTGCCTCCCCAAGATGATGACACAGAGGAAGATGAACAGCCGGCAGCAGCAGCAGCAGTAGCAGTGGCTCAGCAGCAGCAGCAACAGCAGCAGCAGCACGCGCAAGATGCAGTCATGGACATTACTGCCTTAGTAGGCCTCACTGCACTTCAGCTGCTGCAGATAGATCTTAAACCTCTGCCACAACAGACAGATCTGGACCTAAACCCTATGCCCTACCCAATGCCGCTGCAGCTGCGGTTTAGCCTGGCAGCGGTTCAGCAGCTAGCGGCTGTGTGGACGAAACTTGTTACACTAGATCTCAGCGGTTTTGGGCAGCAGCTGCTGCCAGCAGAGGCAGTGGCAGGTTTCAGCGCTTTTAGGTCCCTCAGACACCTAAGCATCATGTCTGCAGAAGGGGTTTTGACGTATGGGGATCAAGGTCAGCAGCAGCAGCAGCAGCAGGGTCGTGCTGCGCACGCAGGGTTCAACCGCAAGGTTGGATGGTGGCAGCTACCTAAGGGGCTATCCTCTCTCTGCATTAGTCATTTTGATCTGTCTAGTTCTTATGACAACAGCAGCAGCAGCAGCAGTACAGAACAGCCTTGCTGTAGCTGCAGCAGTTGCTGCTGCATGTCAACGCTGCCACAGGACCTGCAACAGCAGCAGCAAGGGCAGCAGCAGCAGCAGCAGCGGCAGAACTCGCCAACCGGGTTCAGCAGCAGGGTTCAGCAGTTCATAAGCCCTAACTCCTCGCCTCTAAAACCTTTCGCCAAAGGAAGACGGTCGCAACCAAACCAGCAGCAGCACCAGTTGGGCAGCAATGCAGCTTCACAGCAGTTAGGCAGACAGGGCTTGGGGGTTAGCAGTCCTACGAGCAGCAGCAGTAGTGAAGGGGCAAGCAGCAGTAGAACAGTAGCAGGTGCAGAGGTGACAGCAGCAGTGGTGGCAGCAGCAGTAGCAGCCAGTAGCAGCAGCAGCAGAGCAGCAGCAGATGCTGTTGGAGGGCTGCGGCAACTGTCTGGTCCGACTCTGGAAGTGTGCAGCTGCGTTGCAAGGTGCGTGCATGGGCTGCTGGTGTTTTGTGCTTCTTTGCACTTCACCTTGCAGGGCTGTGTCTCGCTTCACCTTGGCTGGAGAAGTGCTGGCTATTACCTAGCATGGGTTGCGGGCTCCTCATGTTGGGTCTTTCTTCACTTTGCAGGGCTGTTCCCCACTTCTCCGACCTTGCAGTGCTATGACTTGAGCACTGCAAATCATAAACAGTCTCAAACGCATATGTGTTCCTGTTGGTATGCCTGCAGGGCTGCCTCCCACCTTTCCAACCTGCTGTTTTGTGCCTGCAGGACTGCGTCCCACTTCTCCCTTGCAGCGCTGCTGCTGGAGCACTGCAGGCTTGTTTGTGATACACTTCCTTCAAAGTTGACACGTTTGCTGTTTCGTACCTGCAGGGCTGCGTCCCACTTTTCGGAACCTAGCAGCGTTGTGGCTGGAGCAGTGCAGGCTGCCTTTTTCTGTGTTACACCTCCTTAACTGTTGCTCCAATGTTGAGCAAACACATATGTTGCCGTTTGAAACCTGCAGGGCTGCTTCCCTCTTCTCCAACCTAGCAGCGCTGTGGCTGCTGAACTGCAGGCCGCACTTCTTGATTCACACCCTCTTCAAAATTTCAAACACACTCGTCTGCTGTTTCGTACCCGCAGGGCTTCCGCCCACTTCTTCCTTGCAGAGCTGTGGCTGCAGCACTGCAGGCTTGTTTGTGATACACCTCCTTCAAAGTTGACACGTTTGCTGTTCCATATTTGCAGGGCTGCATCCCACTTCTCCAACCTTGCAGCGCTGTGGCTGGAGCACTGCAGGCTTGTGTGTGATACACTTCCTTCAAAGTTGACACGTTTGCTGTTTCGTACCTGCAGGGCTGCCTCCCACTTCTCCAACCTAGCAGCACTGTGGCTGCAGCATGTGATTGTGCAAGCACTGCTATTCGCTGGTGCTGAATGTCTTTCTTCCCCTACTGCGTTTTTGCTGTGCCTGCAGAGCTGCCTCCCACTGGAGAAGTTCTCCAACCGTGCAGCACTGTGGCTGGAGCACTGCAGACTTGTTTGTGATACACCTGCTTCAAAGTTGACACTTCTGATGTTCTGTACCTGCAGGGCTGCATCACACTTCTCCAACCTTGCAGCTCTGTGGCTGGAGCAGTGCAGGCTGCCTTTCTTATATCACACTCCCCTCATTGCTGCTGAAACAGACACTTCTGTTGTTTCGTACCTGCAGGGCTGCCTCCCATTTCTCCAACCTTGCAGCTCTTTGGCTGGAGGACTGCAGGCTGCCCCGCAACTGGCTGGCGGCAGCACTGCTGGCTGAGCACTCACTTGTTGTCATCCCTTCTCGCTGCCTCTTGGTGTGCTATACGGCTGTATCACACTGCTCTGATCCTATAATACATGATGCTGCTCTTCTTTCATGCTGACTGCTGGCCGTTTCCTCTGCGGGTTTCAACTTGTTTGCAGGGCTGCATCCCATTTCTCCAACCTAGCAGCGCTATGGCTGGAGCAGTGCAGGCTGCCCCGCAACATGCTGGCAGCAGCACTGCCCGCAACAGCACACAGCCTGGAGAGCCTTGCGCTGCTGCAGGTGCGTGTGATGTTTTGTGAGATGATGGTGACATGTGGGTCCAGTCGCCATCTTATATGGTATGAGCAGCAGCACTGGCCACAGCAGCACATATCCATAGCATTCAAGGTGCGCAGCTTGCTTTTACATGGCATCCGTCTACATCCGTTCTTTGACACAGCCTGGAGAGCCTTGCGCTACTGCAGGTGGGTGTGATGTTTTGTGAGATGATAGTGAAGTAGGTCCAGTCGCCATTTTAGATCGTATGATACATCGTTTGAGCAGCAGCACTGCCCGCAGCAGCACACAGCCTGGAGAGCTTGGCGCTACTGCAGGTGGGTGTTATGTTTTCGTGAGATGTTGGTGACATGTGGGTCCAGTCGCCCTTTTCTAATGTATGAGCAGCAGCACTGCCCGCAGCGGCACACAGCCTGGAGAGTCTTGCCTTGCTGCAGGTGGGTTTTGGCACCAGGCGCTTCGTATTGATTACGTTCATACTTGGTTCAGTGAGCTCCTGGCCGCTCTGGTTCTCTTTGTTTTCATGTTTGGTGTCAACCTTTTTGGGGCATGCTGGTCCTGCAATGATAGCAACAATTCTTCAAATGGTGGTGGGCAATACATGCTGGCAGCAGCACTGCCCGCAGCCGCACACAGCCTGGAGAGCTTGGCGCTGATGCAGGTGGGGATACGTGCATTTGGTTCGATTAGTTCCTAGATGCTTTGCGCTTAGCATGTTCTGTTTGTGTCAACCTTCCAATTGCGTTTACCGACAGGCTATGACTCTCTCTTGCCTATCTTGATCACTGCTTGTATTCGGATTCTGCTGCTGCTGCTGCTGCTGCTGCAGATTTCGGGCACCAGCCAGGCTGAGCTGTCACTGGTGCTGCCAGGACTGACAACGCTTACCAGCTTACTGCTCACACATGTTACATTATCGACTTCTGCTGCTGCTGCAGGTGTCATGCACCAGCCAGGCTGAGGTGTCGCTGGTGCTGTCTTGCCTCATTCCCCCCACCAGCCTGCGGCTTATCCCTGTGACGTTATGGACTTCTGCTGCTGCTGCTGCTGCAGGTGTCGGGCACAAGCCAAGTCGAGCTGTCGCTGGTGCTGCCTGGACTGACAATGCTGACCAGTCTGCGGCTCACGCCTGTCGATCATGGGCTGGAGGGGTTGGGGCAGGTGGTGGGGCTCAAGCACCTCAAAAAGCTGAACGTCAAGTGAGTTGCACTCTGGTGGTCTGCAGTTGATGCTTTTGTGCAACAGAACCTGTTGGTTTGTGGGCTTGTGGATGCTGTATTGGGAGAAATTGAGTTACTTGTTGCAGTGTGGCTCATTTCTTTCCATCATGGGCTTGAGGGGTTGGGGCAGGTGGTGGGTCTGAAGCACCTCAAAAAGCTCAATGTCAAGTGACTTGACTGGCGCCGCGTTGCACTCTGGCGGTCTGCATTTGATGCCTTTTGTGCATTGAAACCTGGGGCGGCCGCTGCAGGTAGGACTTGTGGGCCTGGATTTAATGTGATGAGGGAAAAAGTGCTATTTGGCGGGGTGCGGTGTGGCTCACCCCTGTTGATCATGGGCTGGAGGCGTTGGGGCAGGTGGTGGGACTGAAGCACCTAAAAACCCGTTCACCTTCTCTGTTATATGGTTTTTGTCAATGCGCGCTTATGCGTACCTACAGCAAACGCCATGTTCCACTCCGTTTGAGATTGCAGGGCCATTCTGGCTTCAAAACTAGTTCAATATTCTTTTCATTGGCGCTATTCTGCGTTCAACCTGTGTGGTGCATGCCATCTAAGATGGTGCACGGCCTACTTGTAACTTCCCCCACTCTGAAAAACTCAACGTCAAGTGAGTGACCTGCCGGCCAATACTAGAGTGGGGATTCAGCAAGTTTACGACGGCACTGCTTAGCTGTGCAGCAGGTGAGTCTGTGCAATGAGAAAGCAGAACCGCCGGTGCTGCTGCTGCTGCTGCTGTAGGCTGACACACCTGCTGCCTGGGGACCTTTCTGTGCTACCGCAGCTGCGCAGCCTCACTGCCTCACATTGTCAGCGATGCTCAAGTGTCCCACAGCTCATCTTGCTGCTGCTGCTGCTGCTGCTGTGCAGGCTGACACACCTGCTGCCTGGGGACTTATCTGTGCTACCGCAGCTTCGCAGCCTCTACTGCCTCACTTTGTCAGCGCCGCTGAACGAATACGGGCAAGTGCGGCCCAACGTACAGTCAGCAGTGAAGATATGTCAGGTGTTGGAGGTGGTGCGAGACAGCCTGCCATACTGCGACCTAGAACTGCAGGGAGAGCCAGCAGCAGCTGGCAGCACCTGATTCTGTTGGAAGGCGCAAAAGAGCAGCTGAAGATGTGTCTAGACGCGCTGTCTTTGGAGCACTTCAGCAGCTAGTACTGACGAACAAAGCAGGGCAGGTTCGGCCCAACGTACAGTCAGCAGTGAAGCTGTGTCAGGTGTTGGGAGTGGTGCGAGACAGCCTGCCGTACTGCGACCTAGAACTGCAAGGAGAGCCAGCAGCAGCTGGCAGCACCTGATTCTGTTGGAAGGCGCAAAAGAGCAGCTGAAGATGTGTCTAGACGCGCTGTCTTTGGAGCACTTCAGCAGCTAGTACTGACGAACAAAGCAGGGCAGGTTCGGCCCAACGTACAGTCAGCAGTGAAGCTGTGTCAGGTGTTGGGAGTGGTGCGAGACAGCCTGCCGTACTGCGACCTAGAACTGCAAGGAGAGCCAGCAGCAGCAGGCAGCACCTGATTCTGTTGGAAGGCGCAAAAGAGCAGCTGAAGATGTGTCTAGATGCGCTGTCTTTGGAGCACTTCAGGAGCTAGTACTGACGAACAAAGCAGGGCAGGTTCGGCCCAACGTACAGTCAGCAGTGAAGCTGTGTCAGGTGTTGGGAGTGGTGCGAGACAGCCTGCCGTACTGCGACCTAGAACTGCAAGGAGAGCCAGCAGCAGCCGGCAGCACCTGATTCTGTTGGAAGGCGCAAAAGAGCAGCTGAAGATGTGTCTAGATGCGCTGTCTTTGGAGCACTTCAGCAGCTAGTACTGACGAACAAAGCAGGGCAGGTTCGGCCCAACGTACAGTCAGCAGTGAAGCTGTGTCAGGTGTTGGGAGTGGTGCGAGACAGCCTGCCGTACTGCGACCTAGAACTGCAAGGAGAGCCAGCAGCAGCTGGCAGCACCTGATTCTGGCAGCAGCACCTGGTTAGGTTATAAAGCGCAAAGGAGCAGCCACATATCTGTGTGGACGTGCTGCGGTTGGAGCATTTGAGCAGTCAGTACTGCCGAACAAAGCAGGGCAGGTTCGGCCCAATGTCCAGACAGCAGTCTAGCTGGGTCATCTGTTGGAGGTTGCAGGCAAAATGCATATGCCTGGCATAATACGGCCATTGAGGGGGTCCCACTTCACGTACAGGATGTCTCAAAAGTTGGTGACATTTGCTATGGATACAACATTCGTATATGCGTTACCTGCAGGCACCCTGACCCATTTCTTTCAACACAAGATTGCGACACAATTTCATCCATACCTCATATTCTTTGTATCCATTCAATTTATTTGTGTTGCATTTCGAAAGCTTAAGTGTCAAAGGGTTGCTGCGCTCATCTCCTTTTGTCACGTGTTGACTCTGTGCTCATTTGGGGTGGCTCATACCATCTAAGATGGTGACTGGACCCACATGTAACTACTCTCTCTCTCTCTCTCAAACGTTTTGACTGCTGCCAGCAGTTTTAGGCATTTCAACACTAAAACAGATGTATGTTGCTTGGAATCACAGCAGCACAGCCACACAATGGCAGTTACATGACTGCTGCCCTCAACCCTGCAGTTTCAGGCACTGCAACTCAGGTTTGGAGCATGCCATCACTTGAATCTGCCTCCAGGTGGACTTAAAAAAACCCTGCTTTTCACTGCTTTTTAGTGGGTGCAGCAAATCCCAGAAAGCACACACATTGGCCCAGCACCAGCTGCAGCCAGCCTGCAAAACCCAATGCCATGACACCAAGGCCCACACCTGTAGCTTTGCATGCCAGACCAGACCACAGCAGCACACATGAACAGCTTCAGAAGGCACTGCTGTGATACAGGCAGCATCTGTTGACCAGCAGGCACCAGGAAGGCATGCCAGGGCATGCACGGACCACAATACAGCCCTGGCAGCACAGCAGCACCCCTCCAAAACAAGAACAGAGCCCAATCAAGTGCTTTTAGGCGTCATGCGTCATGCGGCTAAGGCTATTCACACGCGCGTGCGGAACTGTTTTGACCACACCCCGACTTGAACTAGCGACATCCCGGACACCACGCTGGCATGTTCCCACTTAGCCAAAACAGCGCATGATCAGATGCTGCTCAGCACATGTATCTCGTATATGGGCAGCATCGATTAACGGTCACTCTCTACTACGCGGCACAGCTCAGCCTGCTCGTTGTGCAGAAAGTGCATAGTGGCCCATAGTGGCCGGGCACTAGTGCTGACACAGTACTGTGCTCTTTCTGCACGGCTTGCCGTCCCTGACACTGATTGCAGCACTTGTCTAGATCCTTTTCAATTCTCCATCTGGAGGTAGATTGGGGGAGTATTGCGTGGAGTAAGGAAGGCGGCTGTGCATGCATGGCCAAATGCCAAAACTTACACACATGAGGCCATTTCTCCAGGGGTTCGGCCTCTTCGAGGGCCGGCCCGTGCTGAGCTCTATGCTGAACCCTATCTTACCAGGTGTCTGTGGTGGCGTATGCCGCATGAACACACCATGTAACGCCTCTATCTGCCGCCTAGCGGCACAGCTCTGAGCTGCTTGCAGCTTCCTATTTTACCAGGTGTCTGTGGTGGCGTATGCCGCATGAACACACCGTGTAACCCCTCTATCTATCTATCTATCTTGCGGCACAGCTCTCATTCTGTTTTCAAAACTTTTGAGACAACCTGTACTTTGTGTGCGGTCACGTGACTGACTGGGGAAGCTGTTGTCACGTGATGGGTATCGTTACCTGCATCACACTGTTTACAATCATCTTACGTCCATCAATCAATACTCTAACAACATGTATATCCGCTGTGAAGGTTATCGCCTGGCGTGGCGAGTTCGGCAGTGATCATCAGCGCGGCATTTGACTGACAACAAATCAGTGCTTACTACTGTCTCCTGAAGCGTTTTTTCGTACGCATAAAGACACTCAGAAAAGATCAAAACGTATGTTGCGACGCGCGTCTCAGCAGCATCACAGCCCCCACTGAAAGAGCAACAGTGCAGCTGCTGCCGAGTGACACCCGCTTTTTGGCAGGTGATTAGCGCCTAGATCCGAGACGCATGTCACTTAGCAACATTTGTTACGACTTGCAGTCATATCAGCCCCTGTAAAGCCTCCCTTGCTCCTATTGAAGTTCGGTTGAGCACAAACTTGCATGCGTGATCAAGTAAACACAAGAGCTTCTAACCGTCTTTTGGCGACTCGACACGTTTGCTGAGGGCCGCCTTCGCCCTGCAAGTAGTTGCACACCCCGCTGCACGGCTGTTGCAAATCATTCGGGCCTCACCGCAAGGCAAGCCCTCATCAGCGGCCAACTGCACCCACACTGTTCCGGTGAGTGTTACAAACGGTTTTGTAATGAGCTGCAGCAACACAGCTGCGTGATGCGGTTGCACCCAAACAAAGCAAGTCAGCTGCAGGTTGCAGCAATTGCTGCTGCGCTGACTGCTGTTGATGCATCACGATGATGCATCATATGATCATTGCTGGTGCCAGCATCACAATCAAACGTGCTGCTGCCGTCGAATCTGCTAACAATACTTTCAGCAGCAACACCATGTTCTCTGCAGTGCACAGAGAAATGGAGTACATTGGAGTGAGAGGGGTCGTGGGGCATACAGTACTAGTACTACTGGCGCTGCGCTTTCTCCCCCCCCCCAAAAAAAACATTTCATATTTACGTACCTTGATGGGTATTCTGGGCATGCATTGCGCAGGGATGGGTGCTGACAGCGGCACAGCTGCAGACGGCAGCCACGCGTGCACTGGCACCAACCCCAGCAGGCTGCAGGACAACTGTCCTGCAAGCCTGCTGGATGCTCCCCCACTACAGCAGCAGCAGCAGCAGCGGCCACGGCTGCACTTCATGGATTGGATGAGGGTGTTCCTTACTGTTGTGGTGATTGCCCACCACTGCGTGGATACGTACATCCCAACTGGCAGCGGCTTCTGGAGTGGGCAAAAACAAGAGGCAGCGCAGGATGCTGCTGTGACGTGGCTGTCAGCGTTTTTTGTGCTGGCTAATGAGGTAAGGAGTATGGCTGAACACTGATAGTATCATGAACCAGTGGTTTTGGTAAAGGAGCATGTTTTGAAGAGAGGTTAGGTCGTGCTGTGCTGGTGAGAGCCGTAGAGAGGTCAGTATCAAGTGCGGCACTGCCGAAGTGGCTGCTGCAACTGTTGCCCACCACTGCGTGGATACGTACATTCCAACTGGTAGCGGCTTCTGGTCGGGGCAGAAAGAGGAGGCAGCGCAGGACGCTGCTGTCAAGTGGCTGGCAGCGTTCTTCGTGCTGGCTAATGAGGTAAGGAGTTTGGCTATCATCCTGGACCAGTGGTTTCAGCAAAACATGTTGTTAACAGGTGATCTGTCATGTTGTGCGCGTGAGAGGCGTAGAGAGGTAAGAATCAAGTGCGACACTGCTGCTGCAGCGCTGTTGAACAGCAGCAGCAGCAGCAGCAGCAGCAGCTCAGGCAACAGCCGCACCAGCAGTAGTGATGCCATCACTGTGCTCGTCCAATCCGATCACCGAGTGCAGTGCGGTGCAGGCAGCAGTGGCTCACACTCTTGCAAAGCCTAGAAGGGGTTTTTGAGCTAGGTCTAGACCTTTCAGGATACCTGTCAATTCACTGCTGCCTAATGCACTGCTGCTGCACTGCTGCTGTACTGCAGCTGAACAACAAGCCAAACAGGCTCGGGAAGGTGATTATCGGAGCCGCGTATGGCGTGTACTTGATACATCCTCCGTTTGTGGCGGCATGGGGTCGGGCACTGGCGGGCCAGCAGTATCCAGCGTTTCTTGTGAACGTGTGTGCACTTGCGCCGCTGGTGACGTTGTCGTGCTGGGTTGTGGCAGTGGGGATGCGTGCCGTGCCTGGAGTCGATAGAGTGCTGTAGGTGAAGATGTGAAGGAAGAGTGGCCTCAGGACTATAAACCAGGTTACTCCAGTGGTGCGCAGCGCCGATGGCGTTGATGCTATGGCTAAAAGTGTGATGTGATGATGATGTGTCCAAATCATTAAGCAAGTCAAGGTGTGTGCAGCAGTGTTGCGTGTGTATGTTTTTTGACTGTACAGTCACTGTGGTGGTGTGGAAGTGAAGTGGAAGTGAAGTGGAAGTGAAGTGAACAAATCAAGGCGGATCCTAGACTCCAGGTAACAGCAACATCATACCTTCATGTAAGTATCCAGGGGTAGATCATGGTGGTGGTATCAGTTCCGATGCAGCAAAGCAGATTTCATGTCTGCTGGCCATGGCCCTGCATATCAATGCGTCGTCAGTGTTTACATGCCAGAAATCGTTGCCAACAAGTGTACTCCAGTGTGCTTGTCTGATTTACGTCACGTGAGTCACAGATTGACGATGGTGTGTAAATATATTGCTCTGCATTACGTGGGGAGAACAGTGGTCAAAGCCACTGTTGCACTTGCCAAGAGATTTGCCCACTTGCCAAGTTGTGTAGTCACGAGGCGAGCCAAAATCCAGCTCATCAGACAATTACATGCCACATGTGGCTGTACAGCCTCACCATTGGATGGTGATGATTACCGTTACAAAACTACTGTGCATCAGACCCAATACTCAGCGATGCATTGCCGTCAGATTACCTCGCGCAAGGCGGCTGCGCTCTCTTACAAGATATGCAAAACACTTCATAAAATATGACCATCTTCATCATGATACCCATTCAATTTGGCAAGCCATAGAATGAATGCCAGCGGCCCCGCTCTAATTCATCAGATATGCATAAGATATGTTTGTTCATCATGAACCTGGAGTCAGTATAGACCCTTCATCATGCCTATGCATTAAGTCTATGGCCGCTTCTTGTCTCTATTGGAGCGTCTATATGACACCATCCAGCTACAGGTGTCTGTGAATGGCAAATTGGGTGACCCTATTGATACGTGCCTTGGTACTAAGCAAGGAAGTGAGCTGAGCCCGCTGCTGTTTGGGTTATTGATTGAGATGCTGCACGAGTTGATCACAATTAGAGGCAAGCCTGTTCCAGGTGGGGCTTCTGCTCCTCTTGGACCCAAGGTTGGCTCTCTTCATGTGCCTGATTTGCTCTATGCGGATGACGGCTGCTTGATTGCTGAGTCGCCGGCAGACGCGCAATGCTTGTTGGATTGCTTGCAGTTGTTTTGTGAGATCACTGGCATGGAAGTCAACATGCAGCCTAAGAAGACGTGTGTGGTGGTGTTCCGTGGCAAACGTGTGCCACGCCCGCGCTCAACTGCGTTCACGTATGCTGGTCAGCCCCTGAGCATTCAGAGCAGCTACACATACCTTGGTGCAGTGTTGCATGAGACCAAAGGTCTGCAGCCGGCAGTTGATGCTTTGGCAGCGTCTGGGCTCAAGGCCATGCATACCCTCTTGGGCCGCTTCCGTAAGCAACGCATCACACAATACGACATGAAGTGCCGCATGTTTGACATCATGGTTGAGCCTGTTATGTCATACGCATCTCATGTGTGGGGCCCCGAGTTGTGCCATACAGGCTTGTTCAGGCGCACAGGGTGGCGCATGTCTGCAGCTGACAAGGTGCATGTGTCATTCCTTCGCTACATGACTGGGGCTGGGCAACGCTCCAGCATTGATGTGCTGATGCGCGATCTTCACCGCTCGCCTGTTCAGCACCATTGGGTTGTGCTGGCGGCGCGCTGGTGGGAACGCCTTAGGGCCATGCCCGTTGATCGTCTTGCGCGGGTTGCGTGGGTGTCGGATGTGGAGTTAGCATTGAGTGGTTGCAAAACTTGCTGGACATACTATCTGCTGCACACTATGCAACGCCTTGGTGTTATACAGCAGGCTGCATGGCGTGGGCCTGGGGTGACAGCTGCAAGTGTATGTGGGCTTGAGTTGCATGCTACAGCCGTGTCTGCTGCCCTTGCACGCTTGGTTAAGCAGGGGTGGGCCGATGCAGGTGCGGAGGATGCTGACCCAAGAACAGCACCAAGCAATCATGTTACTATGTGCACACATGCTGCCTGGGTGCATCCTATGGAGGCTGATGCTGCTTTTGACCGCAACACACAACCTCAATACATGCAATTATGCTTGCCGTTCCGGGTGTTGCAGTGCCTTGCACGGCTTCGCACTGGGGCTGCACAGTTGGAGGTGCAGCTGGGTAGACATGCCCGCCCTCGGGTGCCCAGGCAGCAGCGGTTGTGTAGACTGTGCTCGTGTGCTAATCCTGTTGCAGCTAGCCGAGCAGTTTGGCGCACACGCGTGCACGCCCGGACTGGGACCTATGACAATGTGGAGGATCTCAAACACTTTCTGCTAGAATGCCCTGCATATGACCACTTGCGCGGTGCCTGCCCTAGTGTGTTCTATCCTGCGGGTACTGTAGATCGCTATGCTAACGAGTTGGTGCCGCGCATTCTAGACTGTGAGGATCAAGAGGGCTTGGCTGTGGTGGTTTATCAGATGTGGTTGTATCGCTCAGTGTTGCTGGGGTTGTCCCCTGACCATCAAAGTGTGCCAATTCAGCCTGAGGGTTATGTCCCTGTAGATGACGCCTTAGACGCTGTTGCTCCTAGCCCGTGATGAGTTTAGGTTACTTGACGAGTTACACATGCATCCTGTCACATTATTGGTTTGCTGCCGCCTTTATGCCGCCTTAGTTGCCCTGCCTATCTCTCTGGCTGTGTGATCTTGACAACAGCTTTTTGGTTGGTGTGCTTCTTCAGCACATGCTGTTGGCTGATTGGGGTGTGTCACTGACACACCGCAGATATAATCTTATGCTCAATCTGGAGAGACCCTGTGCTCGACGGATGGCCTCAATGGGCTACATTGTGTGCTCATCTTCTTTCGTCACGCGTTGACATTGTGCTCATTTTGGGGTGGCTCATACCATCTGAGATGGTGACTGGACCCACATGTAACTACTCTCTCTCTAAAAATTTTAGGTCACGACCCTGATCAGGGAGGTGTAACATCAGGTCCACATCTTTCAAAGCTGTGATTCGCCGCTGCAGCCCAGCTAGCCATATCAGCCAGAACAGGGTTGATGCCAACGGCACCGTGACAGGCTGTCAAAGCGCTGCTGTCACTGCTTCAGCAATGTTGCAGATGCCGAGGCGTAGGACTTGCAACTTGCAGCTGACGTGGCAGCATCAAACAGTAGCCCGGCTACCCCTGGCACTCACCATCACCTCGTGCTAACTTAGCAGAACCCACTGTACACAGGCACATAAGTGGCATGGCGGACCAGTAAATCAGCCCGCAGGGGCAAAGCAGTCACGGTTGGATAATAGGCGCAGTTCTACAACGCAGAGCTGGAATGCACTACGCACAGATCGTTGGCCTTGAACTGCCACGTGGCCACGGCCAAGTGGCATGGTGCACCAGTGAATCAGCCTGCAGGGGAAAACCAGTCACATAATAGGCGCAGTTCTACAACACAGAGCTGAAATGCACTACACTCAGATCGTTGGCCTTGAACTGCCACGTGGCCACTCCTGGCTTCCCACAGTGTAGGCAACTTACCCTTTTGGATCGCTAGTGACCGCACAGCATGCAACGCCACTGCCACAACAGAGGGCCGGGGGCCCTTTACTTTGCAACGGCTGCGGTGAAATCCACAACCCCGGGATTGTTTGTGGGCAGCAGCCGAATGAAGCGAACCTTGGGCCACATGGAAACCTTGGCCCAGTCAACCTTTTTGAGATCAATGCTGCGGTACATGACGGTGTTGCCAGTCCTGTGCAGGGGTTGGTCAAGGGTGTGAAGCACAGCAGCAGCAGCAGCAGCAGCAGCAGCAGTGAATGTAGATGCAGCAGCAGCAGTGTGCGGCAGGCAGCAGATGTCAAGTGATAAGCTGGCAGTCTGATAGCAGATGCAGATGCAGCAGACGTGCAGCAGGTGGCATGCGGTGGACGGTTTGAACTTCATGTGGTGGAAAGTATGAAAGGAGCACGCCGCATGCTGACAACAATGCTCGTTGTGCACTGCAAGGCTTGCACAAAACATATGGTGTATATATGTGTGCAGCAACACCTGTCGCAGCTGGCGTGTCGTACCTGTAGTACATGATGCGGTACCTGACTCACCTCCAGTTTTGTGTGGGGTGTGTACTGACTGGCTATCACTGCTCAACAACCGCTCAAAGTCACTTGTCTGTTGCTAGCAAGTACTGTTACACATTGAGCGACGCATTTCGAACTCTTTGTCCATCATCAGGCTGTTTGTGTGAACAGCACTAGCAAAAACAAGTATGGGCCATCAGGCGCAACAGAACTGGCAGGGTTAGGTTTTAGGGTGAGGCCACAGGCTTTCAAACAGCCAGTGGCTCGAACCCTGCAACCATTCTGGGGAACATGCATCATGAGAAACATGCAGGGTGAGAGCCACTGGCTGTTTGAAAGCCTGTGGCCTCACCCTAAAAGCTGGCGTGTGGCACCTGTAGTACATGATGCGGTTGCCATGGTTTATTTTGAAAGATTATTTTGAAACTCCCGCCAAAAGGTCGCAGGCTGGTGCCCATGTCGCACCTGTAGTACATGATGCGGTTGCCATGGTTTATTTTGAAAGATTATTTTGAAACTCCCACCAAAGGGTCGCAGGCTGGTGCCCATGTCGCACCTGTAGTACATGATGCGGTTGCCATGCTTTATTTTGAAAGATTATTTATTGATTTTTTTTGAAACTCCCGCCAAAGGGTCGCAGGCTGGTGCCCATGTCGCACCTGTAGTACATGATGCGGTTGCCATGGTTTATTTAAAAGATTATTTTGAAACTCCCGCCAAAGGGTCACAGGCTGGTGCCCATGTCGCACCTGTAGTACATGATGCGGTTGCCATGGTTTATTTTAAAAGATTATTTATTGATTTTTTATTTTGAAACTCCCGCCAAAGGGTCGCAGGCTGGTGCCCATGTCGCGCCTGTAGTACATGATGCGGTTGCCATGGTCAAAAAGTGCCACCCTGAAGACGCAACAGCAGCAAGCACTTCAGGAACATGCGACTGCAGCAGGTGATTCGGCTGACATGATGGCATCAGCGAATGTGGTATGTAGAAGCTTTCGTCGTGCGGGTGTGGTGCAGCACCAGATCCAGAGTTTACTAGTAATAGTGCATGTAACTGTGTCACACAGTGTGACACATGTTGAAAACAACATATCTGCTGCAGATGATACTTTGCCTCACTTAGGCTGGCTGCTATGCTCACCAGAGAGTGGCATCAAGCAGCCATTCACCAGGACTGCCCGGCTTGTGGGCTTGCGCAAACGTGCCCACATCATACATGCCTGCCAGAGAACCAACATGCACCAATGAAGCCGTGTGTCAGCATGTGAGTGCATACCTTGCAACTATGTAACGGTTGCACGTGCGTGAACACGTGCTCTAGAAGCAATGCACACACGCATAGGCTGCAATGCCGCCTGGCTGCGGCTGTCAGCTGCTGCGCGAAGCGCTGTGCAACACCACTTCGCTCAATATCATACTGCCATTGGCAATGGCATCATGTTGGGATGTGCCACCGCAGCTTGCTGCTGCAGCTGCTGCAGCTGCTGCTGCTGCTGCTGCTACTGCTGCTACTGCTGCTACTGCTGCTACTGCTGCTACTGCTGCTACTGCTGCTACTGCTGCTGCTGCTGCTGCTGCGCTGCTGCCGTCCAGACATGTGGCACACATCCTGCAATACAGCCCCACCATGCACGCCTTCACGCCACCGGCAGTCAGTATATGCAGCCCCACCTCGCGTCAGTGTCACGTGCTGCTGCTGCTGCTGCTGCTGCGCTGCTGCCAATCGGACATGTTGCATGCTATGGCCTGTGATACACGTATGCTGTTCAGCTTGCACGCCGTCAGGCCGATACTGCAGCCTCACCTCGCGTCAGTGCCACAGTTTCGATGATCTGGCGAACCGTGAGCAGGCTTGGCCAGTTCTTGGGGTACCCGGCAGGAGCCACGCCTGGGCTACTGCTACTGCTGCTGCTGCTGCTGTTGTTCTGCTGCCGCTCGCACATATGGCACACATCCCACCATGCACGCCTTCAGGCCAGTCATGCAGCCTCACCTCGTGTCAGTGCCACGGTCTCGATGATCTGGCGAACCGTGAGCAGGCTTGGCCAGTTCTTGGGATACCCAGAGGGAGCCACACCAGGGCTTGTGGGTGTGAGCTTTGCATCGGTGATGTAGCACTGCAGCTTTGCCACCGACTTGAGCATCGCCATGCGCGCAAAGCGAGCGTCGCCGTTGTAAGACCCTGCGCGTTGCAAAGCACAGAAACTCAGGCACACGGTGTAACGTGCACATCGTGTCCGGCGACTGGCAGCGCTCTCCTCCTGCACCCGTGTGCTGACCATAAGCCATGTCACGGTGTCGCAGCCTGACAGTCCTGATGTGCCCTAGTGCTGGTTCAGCAACCTGCGTATGCATTTGAAATGAGGGGGCAGGTGGGGGCAGCTGTGCCTCGCTGCAGTAGCAGCAGCACCACCAGCAGCAGCAACAGCAGCAGCAGCAAGAGCATCAGGGGGGGTCGGGCTACGCAGGCAGCAGCAGCGGCAGGCGTCACACGCCAGGGCTTGTGGGTGTGAGCTTGGCGCCTGTGATGTAGCACTGCAGCTTTGCCACCGACTTGAGCATTGCCATGCGCGCAAAGCGAGCGTCGCCGTTGTAAGACCCTGCACGTTGCAGAGCGCACGGTGCGGCACTCACTGAATCATTTGAATCATGTACATGATGATGTTGAACCTCACATGTTGGGTTCAACACAGTGCCCCCCTTGCACCCATGTGCTGACCACACAGGACACATCCTGCGTATGCACTTGACAAGAGGGGCGGGTGGTGTCAGTAGGGTGGCTAAGCGCGCAGCAGCAGCAACAGCAACAGCAGCAGCAGCAGCGTCATGCATGGGTGAGGGGTAGCTGTGCGCATCAGCAACACTTTTGTGTGGGGTGATCGTGCCCGGCAGGAGCCACGCCGGGGCTCGTGGGTGTGAGCTTGGCATCGGTGATGTAGCACTGCAGCTTCGCCACTGACTTGAGCATCGCCATGCGCGCAAAGCGAGCATCACCGTTGTAGGACCCTGCACGTGGTAAAGCGCGCAGCTCAGTGCCGCACTCAATGCTGGCCACTTGCCACTGTAACTGGCTAACTGATGGTGTCACTGACAGTCACACAACGGTTGCTGCTGCACACCGTGTAGCGTGAGGCTGCCAGTTGCGGTGACTCACGCACAACATCAGTGAACTTGTAAGCAATGAAACGCGGGGTGGCTGCACGCAGCAGCAGCAGCAGCCGTTGCTGTTACAGCAAGAGCAGCAGCAGTGTGACTCACCCACGATATTTGTGAAGTTGTAGGCGCTGATGGCCTTCTCTTGCCACTCCTCTGGCTCCTCCCCTGTGGTGCGAAGGTCCAGAAAGGAGTCAATTGCATCTAACAGTATACACCACCAGTTGCGCTGACTCACCTACAACATTGGTGAAGTTGTAGGCGCTGATGGCCTTCTCTTGCCACTCCTCTGGCTCCTCTCCTATGGTTTGAAGGTCCAAAGAGGAGTCGATTGTATCTAACAGTATACACCGCCAGTCGCGCTGACTCACCTACGACATTGGTGAAGTTGTAGGCACTGATGGCCTTCTCTTGCCACTCCTCTGGCTCCTCTCCTGTGGTGTGAAGGTCCGAGAGGAGTCAAGTGCATCTGACAGTACACCGTACCAGTGATCGCCAGTTGCACTGACTCACCTACGACATTTGTGAAGTTGTAGGCACTGATGGCCTTTTCTTGCCATTCCTCTGGCTCATCTCCTGTAGTGCCAGCTGGGTAGTACGTGTAGGGGCCATTGATGAAACCGTCTGCATCAACGGTCAGGCCTTGCTCTTTGACGAAGTC
>CADDIJ020001238.1:0-28631 GCA_902809745.2 Tetradesmus lagerheimii | reverse complement strand
ATCCCTGCCCCCTCCACCCCTGCCACCACCTCTGCTGCTGCCACAGCCCCTGCTGCCACCGCCGCGGCCGCCACCTCTGCTGCTGCCAGCAAACCTACCGCCACCCCTGCCGCTGCTGCCGTCACTTCTGCCCCCGGCCATGTCTGCGCCTCCGTCCCTGCCCCGGCCCCGGCCCCGGCCCCGGCCTCCCCTGCCGCCTGATGGTACGAAGCTCAGCTCCCTACTGCCACCCACCCACTGCCGCGCTCCCTGCCCACTGCTAGGCGCCTCTGCTGCAACCCGCGACGCCAGCGGCTGCGACAGCAACCCTGACATGGACTCGCCACGCTGGAAGGCTGCCGCTGCTGCTGCATCCTTTGCTGCATACATGGCTGGCTGCTGCAGCCTGCATACGAGCAACAAGATGAGCGAGGCAAAGGCGCATGGCAATCGTAGTCAGTAGGGTGTTGCAGCCAATTCACTGTCAGTGGCGAGCTTGCTGCTGCATGTGCATGGCACCAGCTATGATGCACCACAAGCGTGCTGTTATCACCGCCCGTTTGCACAATGAAAGCATGTGTCACATCGACAAGCTGGGTCACATTGCTGCTGTTCATGCCGCCGCCGCACGCACCTTTTGACGGACTGCTGGCCTTGCTGCTGCTGCTGCTGCCAGCTTGGCTTGCGCTGCTGCCCAGTGTCCAGCTGCTGCCGCTTCAGCTGCTGCCAATGGCCCTGCCGCCGCTGCTGCTGCCGTTGTGCTTCATCCTCACTGCCGCCTTCGCTGCCTGAGCCTGCTGCTGCATCGTCGTCGCTGTCGCCAGCAGCATCATCGCTGGCGTCATCGTCCGACAGCGCCTGGAAGTGCTCAGCCAGCAGCCGCTCCTGCTCGTCAGCCTCGTCGTCACCAGAGCCGCCGCCAGCGCTGCCCTTCCTGCCGCCTGCCTGCACGTTGGGGTGCAGCATCCTGTACTCCGCGCTCTCCTCGTCCACTGCAAAGGCCTCGTCCTCAAACAGGGCCTTGAAGCGGTCGTCAGCCAGCGCATTGGGCAGGCCATCGCCCTTGCGACGCTTGGCAGGGGGCGCACCCTCCGCAGCAGCCGCGCCCTCGCCTTGCTGCTGCTGCGCTGCCAGCTCCTGCTGCGCCATCAGGCGTGCCGCAAGCGTGCGGTTCACCTGCAGGAGGCATCACGCATAAAGTGGCACATGAGCATGCAGAAATTCATTGACACCATGCCTGCCAGCATGTGCAGCATTTGTTGGTGTACTCATACCAACTGCGGTCAAAACGGGAGAGGGTGACACAGCCTCTTGCAGGATGACATAAAAACACAGCAGCGCAGCAGCTGTAGGTGCCAGCAAGAAGCATGCGGTGAGGGCTGGCACATCCTGCTACTGACAAACATCACACTCCCTCGCTCAGGCTGTGTCTCTCGCCCCTCTCACCTTTGGCAGCTTGCGCACCACACTTATGCGGCCTTGGCGCTCCTCCTCCATTTTGCTGGCAACACGCGCAGCGCGGTACGTCTCGTAAGCATCAGGCGCAGCAGCGGCGGCGGCCTTGCTGTACAGCCGCGCGTCAATGAAGAAGCCGTGCATGTACGCGCGCAGCAGCGCAGTGCCCAGCAGGTGCTCCAGGCCCAGCCGCGTCAAGTCGGAGCGCGTCACAAACCTGCAGCGGCAGCAGCAGCAAGGGCGGCACACGACATGCAGCACAGCAGCAGTAGGCATGCGTAAGCGATAAGCAGCGCTGCTTTGGCTGCAGCTACGCTCCTGCAAGAGCTGCATGCTGACCACGCCTTGGGGCGACAGTATGGCACAGGGGATGGCGGTGCGAGTGCACTGCCCAGAACATACCTTGCAAATACCTTGCCACTGCTGCTGCGCACTGATCCCTTATGCAGCATAGCCACACTATATTATCATGCCTGACATCGGGCCCAACTGCTTCAGCTGCTGAACCCTGTGCCAACACCATGCACCGGCCCAGCCCTGTCACCTACACCTTCAGCCACCAGCCCCCTCCCCCCAGCACACACACACACACCTGTAGTCGTCGTAGACCGTGGGCGCTGCCTCCTCCAGCTCCTCAGTGAGCCCCTCCAGGAAGCTGCACCAGCGCGGCGCAGGGCCCAGGCTGGGCACAAAGTAGCTGCCGATGCGGCTGGTGTCACTGCCCAGCATCAGCAGCCCGCTGCCTGGCCACAGGCACACGTCGTTGATGTCAGCGCCGTCTGCCGGCTCGATGGAGGTGTAGGCGGAGCCGTCAGTGGCGTCCCAGATCTGCAGGGGCAGGTGCAGGCAAGAGCGGGGGCAGAAGAGCAGCACAGTAGTCACACACATGCACAACATATGCATGGGTGATGCCAATTCCAGTCCCAGTTCCAGTCCCTAGTCCTAGTCCCAGTCCCCAGGGGAGGCGCACAGCATATGCACAGCAATTCACAGGGCATGTTTCACACGATAGGCTTTAACTGCATGCCTGGCAGACCTGCTCTTCTTGCATCTCAGGACTTGTCCGTGTGATGTTGCACAGCAGTACAGCACAGCAGCACATGATTGGCGACCAGGCAGCACCCCAGATGAGCCCTATGTGTCACCTTGACGATGTGTCTGTCTGTTGAAATGATGCGCTTCTTGTCCAGTGAGCTGCCACCACTGGCCTGCAGGAACAAGCAACAAACAGCAGAGGGAAGCAGTGTCGATGGCTGGAGCAGACATCTCAAGCAGCTCACCATGGTCAACCATTGACCACACAAGTTATGTTAAGCATCAAATCTTATTGGTGAACCGGTCACACCATATATAGCATCTAGAAACTAGCAAGCAGCAGCAGCTGCAGCCTGCCGCCTCACAGTACTGCTGTTATTAGAACCTGGCAAGCAGCGACCCTGCGCTGCCCAGCACACGGCCCCTCCCAACAGCCGCATGTTTGACATGCCAGCCCCAGACAGCCCACAACAGCAGCAGCGGCCCGCCACCCAGCCGCTCACCCCTCCGTTGTGGAACTTGATGTCGCGTATGGCTGCGCCGTACATGTGGTCCTTGAGCAGCAGCGGGGCGCGCTGCCGCAGGTCCCACAGCCCCACCAAGCCGCTGCTGGTGCCAGCAGCCAGCTGCAGCCCGCCCTCATCAAAGCGCAGCGCCGTCAGCGCCGCACCTGCAGCAGCAGCACAGCACAACGCATCACGGCACAACACCCACAAGGCGGATGAGGCACGTGTGCAAACAAGACATGCTATTGACATCGCCACTAGTCATGGCAAGCACATACCACATCAGCTGCTGGCAGCGATGTTGCAAATGCACGCCCACACCCACGTTGCAGCTGGTGGGCTGCACAGCATGCCCCCACCACCTGCAGCTCCTCCACAGCGCAGCCATGCTCCAGCGCACCTGGTGAGCCTGCTGCCGCACCTGCGTCCAGCGTTGCGATGCTGCTGCGTGCGCGCAGGTCGAAGCACTCCAGCTGCCCATCCTCACCGGCAGCAGCAAACAGGCCATGGCTGGGGCTCAGGCCTGGCAGCGGCAGCAGAGCGTGAACACAAAGCAGAGCAGTGTCAGCAGCAATCAAGTCTGTCTGTGGCAGAGCCACCAACACTTATGCAAGGACCCTGATGAACGTACATGTACAAGCAGCACACAGCCAGCACGGCTGCCAGCCTGCACAAAGCACTGCCATGAAGGCATCACTGTAGCCCAGTCATGTGTGACACAGAGCATCAACTGGACATACTCATAATGCACACGCACCGCATGCGTTGATGCCGCTGGATTTTGCCGGCAGTGGCGTCATGAAGCGTCCCTCAGCCAGGTTGATGCGGTACACCTCGGGCGCGCTGCCCACCACCAGCAGCTCAGCAGTGAAGGGCGCGTAGGCCAGGTCGCGGCCCTGGCGCGGCGTGCGCGTGCGGAAGTACGCGCCAAAGCGTGCATGGAACGACACGGAGCGGTCTGCAGCAGCAGACACAAACAGCTGTTGGTGGCACAATAGTTGACACTTGCTTGCATCTGCACTCACGCGGGCGCACAGCCACAAGCAGGAACTCAGGCACTGCAATCACCAGCAGTGTGCCCTGCATTTGAATGCACCTGCTGCTGCTGCTGCTGCTGCATACTTTGAGACTTCGCTGCCAGCACTGTGCCGTGGCCCACCTGTGCAGAGGAAGGCTGCCTTGCTGTAGTCGTCGCTGAGGATGGTGAAGTCCACCACCTCAGCGTCAAGGTGCCGGTCAAACTTCAGCGACAGGTGGTGCAGGTCGTACAGCTTCACCTGCAGCACAGCAGACACAGCAAAGCAGCGGGCTTGAGATGCCAAGGATAAGCCAAAGCTGTGCGCCGCATGTGGCGCAGCAGCTCGCTCTGTCTCTGTGACCAACGCATACTGCTACTGCAACAGCAGCAGCTGCAGCAGCGGCAGCACAGTAGCATGCACCGTTGTGCTGGCTATGGTCAACAAACATTGATGACTATCCTTGCGCCACGGCTGTCCTTCAAACCCTGGCCCCTGCTGCACTGCTGCACTGCCGCTCAGGCACAGTGCGGCATGAAGCCCGCCATGCCCCTTGCACAGTCCCTACTCTGCGTCAGACCACTGGCACGAGCACTACTTGGCGGGCTAGACTGCACAGCATGCCCTGCTGCTGCCTGCATCCCACCCAGCTCTACTGCAGTGCCTTGCTGGCGAGCGTCGCTGCTGCTGCCGCTGCTGCCAGCTGCTTCGCTCACCATCGGCGGATGGTATCCTGTTGCGTAGATGTACTGCTGGTCTGGTGTGACCTTGATGCGCTGGCAGGCTGACGGGAACGACAGGTCCTGCAGCAGCTCAAGGCGGCGCCTGCAACAGTGAGGAACAGCAGAGCGTGACTACTGAGTGATTGCTGAATAGTGTCTCTGCTGGGTGTCATCTTCAAATGCGCTTGGGCCAGATTCTGCATGCACCCTTATACCCCCTCCGGTGGCCCGCATGCTGCTGCTGGTAGTATGCATTTGATGCTAATGGACAGCAGATGCTGCTACTACTTCACACAGGTGGTAAGCCACCTTTGACCCCCTGACACCAACAGCCAGTAGCATTGTGTGTGCGCTAAGGGCGGCACCTTGTATGCAGCCAACAGCTCACTGTGCTGGCTGGCTGTTACATCAGCATCATGCCGTTCCCAATCCTGCCGCTGGCAGGTCCATGCTGCGCCTGCTGCGTCTGAGCCCTTGCCCGCTGTGGCTGGCCCACCTGTAGTCCTCATCCTTGCGCAGTGCACGCTTCTTGGCCTCTGACAGCCATGCAGGCATGGTCTTGCCACTGCCCACAGTGTACACCTGCAGCAGCAATGCACAGAGCACAAGGCACATGACATCACAGGACAGCACACGCGGCTGTCCACAAGCACAATCTAGCCATGCATGGCAAACAGCTGCAGCCAGCTGCACACCGGTATGGCAGCATGTCAGGCTGGGGCTTGTTTGGCTAAGCTGCAGACGCTTTGGAACAACAGCAACGTGTTTCGTGAACTAAGTTGACATGTACGACGTGAGGATGAATTCAAGCAGCACCAGCGACATATTCAATGGTATTGACACTGCTGTCACTGCTGCTGCCAGTGCTGCTGCTACTGCTGCCACTTTTTCGCAGCAATTGCTGACCTTGACGCCATCTGGAGCAGATAATTTCAGCGCCATAGTGTTTGTTGGTCCTGTCGGACAGCTACGGCTGCTGGAATCACCAAGACCTTAGGTGGCAGCCATGGCGCCCGGCAGTCGCAACACCCGGCGCTACAGGTTCTCGCAAGCCCTTCAAGTACGTTTTTACTCAACAGTTGATTTTACAAACGTCGTTTGAAGCAAATCACTGCAGTCCAGAGAACCCTGGAACGGTACTTCCAAGCAAACGTGATGCTGTGGCTGTTGATGTCTTGTTGTGGCTGCACAATTGTATAACCAAATGATCCCAGGCATAAACCGGCTTGAGGGACATGGTCACCGCTGCACAGCTAACATGTCAGTTTAGTCATCTCTCCTGGCCAAGTGTTCTGGCACTCAGTGCTTGGCTTGCACTTGACGTGTGCATCGACCCTCCGTGCGGTCATGCAGGGTTACGCCCACCATAGAAGTCACGCACGAGGCCAAGAACCAGGAAATATCATGTTACATGTACAGCCAGACACACCCCACACGCGACACCACGTCCTGGCAACTGGCAGACAGCTACCGCTTCACAAGCGCTAACCAGCCGATAGAAACATACATCAGCAGCACGGGGTAGACTGCCAGCGCTCGCCGCCTGCATACAACACAGCAGCAGCAGCGGCGGCAGCAGCAGCAGCAGTGCCATCAGCGCGAACCAGAGTCACTGCAGCAGCAGCGGGTGACATGCGCCAGCACAGGATAACACAAAGAACATGGAGATGGCTGGTGCCTACGAGGTCAGCAGTTTAACCATACGCTGATGACTGTATTTACCCTGGACAGCAGCAACATGACCATGTGTGAAGTTGTTGAAGTCACAGGTGATGGTGGTGATTTACGTGCACACCGTGACAAGGCATGCTCATCATCGTCATCATCATCATGTTACCCATTAAGCAATGCTCATCATCGTGTCAGCAATCAAGCCATAGCAACAAGGCTTGCTGCTGCATCGAGCTGCGCTGCACCAGAAACCACCCTGCTGTGCACTCCTGCACGTCAGCCTGCCACTCACTCGCTGGACACGGTCTTGCCTATGAAGGGGATGGTGGCGAATGACGCCCAGCCCAGGCACAGCACCAGCACCAGCGTGCGCACCCACTGCAGCCAGCCAGCACACAGGCAGCACCGCGGTTCGCGTCACAAGCAGGCAGCACCCAATTATGAGTTGCCAACAAGACCGCCATACACGCATGCAGTGCTATGTAAGCCCCACTACACAACATCAGCTGCTTGATGAGGTCGCCATGCCCCTGCCCCTTGCACGGTGTGTGCCCTTTGCGCGTAGCCACTCACCGAGAGGCTGACCAGCGTGCACACGATGGCTGCGATGACGATGGGGAACAGGCAGTAGCCGATGAGGCACAGGCTCTGGAAGAACACGATGGAGCCGCCCAGCAGGATGACGTTGATGGTCAGGATGACGGCACCCAGCGCCACCTCAGTGAACACCAGCTGGGGGAATGGTGGTGCCAGGGGGGTGGCAGCAGCAGGCAGCGGCAGCACAGCCAGATGACAAGCAGCACGTCAGCAGCCATACGCTGCTTCGTGTGCTGCACGCAAAGCAACACCTGACAGGCAACGCTGCTCTCTGCAAATGCACAGGGCGCCACCGCAACAGATATGATGTTGGTTCCTCTGTCACTGCTGTCTTGTGGCGCCTGCTCTAGGCTGCACATTCGCTGCTGCCCAGCCAAGCAACTGCTGTTCACATGCCCCTGCCAGACAGCTGCAGGCTCAAGCCAAGCCTCGCGGCCGCAGGCTGGCTGCTGCTCACCGCAAAAACATCTGACGGCTTCTTCTCCCCAGCTGAGAGCGTGATGGCCAGGCTGAGCATGAATATCTGCACAACAACACACAGAGCAACGCGCAAGTCAACAGCAACACAACGTGCTTGAACCATGTGCAACTCTCAGCAAGTTGCTGCAACCACAGCAGCTGCTGATACCCACACTTGCCTGGTACCACCGCGCACTGATGCAGAGCATGTGCGCCATTCTCAAGCTGTCGCGGCAAACCACACAGCTGCGCACCCTCTCCTGCCAGTCGTGCAACCTGTGCCACTGTTGCTGGACTTCCGTGCAGAACGGTCTACCCGCTGTTGCAAACAAGGGCGTATGACATACTATAGCAGCGGCAGTGTGGAGACACATGACTGCAGCGCACAAGAACATTTAGGGAGCTGCAGCTGCGCCACGCACCAGTGGCCCCCACAGGTCCCAGTTGTGCAACGCTGCTTGGTGGTTCTGGAAGTCCCAGTTCACGGGTATCAGTACGCTGCGCAGGTTGCGGCCTATGGTGAGCACGTCTCGCTTCAGCGTAGCCCACACTGGCTCATCCAGGGTGTTCTCGTCATCTGCTGACCCAAAGTCTAGGCTGGTGCCCTGCAGTGGTGGCGGCGCTAGCGGTGCTAGGCTGCTGCCGGGAGCTGCTGCAACATTGCCGGTGGACGATAGCGGCACAGACGGCACGCTGTCTCCAAACAGCTGCAGCGAGGAGCACGCAGGACACATGAGCGGCATGCACAGGTTGGTGTGTCCAAAGAGGATGTAAGGAGATAGGTTCTGCAAGTATGCTTCTGCATGTGCAGAAACATTGCATAGACCACACCATTCGTCGGTCAATGCCCCTCACCCTCTCTGTCTCTGTCCGCTCTGGCCACGCCATTGTGCTGGGTCACTGCTGCTGTCTGCTGTCCTGCCCTCCTGTCATGTGTTGTGGCTCTAGCTGGCCCTGTCTTGCCGCTACTGCTTGTTGCTAGCAACTTTCAGCTCTTAGAGGAGTGACAGAAGAAAAATCCTGACAAGCACGGCTGAGCTACGCAACAAGACAGTATCTACAGTGCGTTGGTAGCGGGACCAGTGTGCTGTGCTTGTCTTGACACACGCTTCTCCTTTCGAATATGTACATCAACTCGTACGCAGCTGCTTCCGTGCTGAGCTGCTGGCGGTTGGGCTTGTCATAGAAGAGGTACAACAGCTGGGGCTTGCGTGTGCTTGAGACACTGGTAAGAACTTTCCATATACCTTTGTGTTTGCTGATCAAAGCGTTGCATAGCTGAGCTTCGCTGACGTCGACGACTCTTCATACAGACCTCGAGACTCACCACATCCACCTGCTGTCCGTGATCAGGGCGAAACAGCTGCTGTGATCCTCTTGAAGTTTGCATCTGCTACTGATCCTTCACCAAGTGCTGGGCGGACAAGCGTAGGGCCAGTACTGGCCTAGGATCAGTAGCAACTGAAGCAGCAGCAGCACAGGATGGGCTCCAATGATGGTGGCTTTGATTTTGAGCTGGTGAAGCGCAACGCCCTGCTACAGGCGAAGGGTGTGCCACCACCTAGAGCGTGGAAGACTGGCACAACCATTGCAGGCGTGATCTACAAGGTGCGCCCATCACAGTGGAGGTCTGAACAGGCAGCATGCACCGCAGCTGCATGAACAACCCAAGCAGCTGTGCACTGGCGCGGTTGTAGTTTCCACACACGAATTGCACTTTGGAGCAAGCACATACATGTCGTCCATGAAGCGTGCATCAGCTGCTGTGTTCTGCGCAGTACGCCTGTCACTGCATGATGTAATGCAACCTCATTTCGCCCTTCAATGCTGCCTGCATGCTGTGCTTTCGTGTGTGCCTTACAGGATGGCGTGGTGCTTGCAGCTGACACGCGCTCCACCTCAGGCAGCACAGTGGCAGACAAGAACTGCGAGAAGATCCACTACATAGCTCACAACATCTACTGCTGCGGAGCAGGCACAGCAGCAGACACAGAGAACGTGACAGGTGCGCCCAGCTTGCTGCCGCGTGGCAGACCGAACAGCAGCAGCAGCAGCAGCAGGCAAACAGCTGCTAGCTATGCTGCAGCTTAAACTCATGTGCGTCCTTTTTGCGAGAAAAAAACCCACCTGGCCTTTGTATCAGCAACATCCAGCTGCTGCGGTTGTGTCCGAGCTGTTGCTTCTTAAGAGCCATGCAGGTCTTGCGCAGAAGCTGAACCTTGTGTCCTTTGAACATGTGCTGCCCTCTGTCATGCTCACCTGCACTCACTTTGTCTGCTTGCCACCCCCCCCCCCCTGCGTCTCCGCAGCCATGGTGTCGTCGCACCTGGAGCTGCACAAGTATGCCACAGGCAGGCAGGCGCGCGTGGTGACAGCAATGACGCTGCTCAAGAGCCACCTATTCAGGTGACAAGCAGCACTGAGGAGCTTTGCAGCAGCGGCAGCTACAGCAGTACACCGAGCGTGCAACAGGATGTTAATGTGCAACAGCAGCACCACCACAGCAGCACCGGCCCCAGGAACGCGCTCAGCTTATCTCTGGCAACAGAGGAATAGTAGCCTAGGGTTCCACACATCCACATTCAATGAGCGCTTGTATGTGGCAGTGTGCAATATCTGCCGGGTGCGCTATATTCGTGTTTCAGGCGGAACAAACGCTGTAGTGCCCCTGGTGTTCTGTTGTGATCGCTGATTGATTGGTATTGTCGCATGCGTGGTGTCCTGCAGGTACCAGGGCCACGTCAGCGCTGCGCTCATCCTGGGCGGTGTCGACCTGCACGGCCCGCACCTCTTCACGGTGAGGCAGGGGCGGCGAATGCAGGGCGAGTACAGACAGGGGCTTGCGCTTGCAGCAACTTGCTGTGTCGCGGCCCGCATGCCAGCAGGGTTTGGTTTGCAACGCGGTGCTGCAGCATGTGCGTTGCATTACCTTTCAGTAGTAGAAACAAATCATTGCAGATGTCCACCCGGCTGTGGTAACGCATAGGTAACCACTCGCTGACTGCCGCCTGAACGCTGTCGCTCCACTGCGGCCTGCCTGCTGCCAGATCTTCCCCCACGGCTCCACTGACGCGCTGCCGTACGCCACCATGGGCAGCGGCAGCCTCAACGCCATGGCCGTGTTTGAGGCGGGCTACAAAGACGACATGAGCAGGGAGGAGGCCATGGCCCTGGCCGCACGCGCCATCCGCAGGTGCGGCACGGCAGCCAGCCGGAAGGACATGCATGCATGAACAACTCTGCATGACCTATGTGGCAGCGCTAGTGCCTTGATATGTTCGCGCAAGTACAGCTTGGAACGCCCTGCGCATGCTGTGCTCTGTCGCAGCCTTGTACGCATAGCTGCCCACAAAAGGCTTGCACCAACAGCATCTACCGCCCTGCTGCCCTGTTCTCCCCGTCCCCGCGCAGTGGCGTGTACAACGACCTGGGCTCCGGCTCCAACATCGACCTGTGCATCATCAGCGGCGCTGGCGTGGAGTACCTGCGCAACTACGAGTACCTGCAGGGCAAGACCTACAGCAGGCAGTTCCCAGTCAAGTACGCGCCAGGCACTGCACGTGAGTGAGCCCACCAGGCAGCGGTGGCCGCTTCTGAGCCGGGCAATGGACAAGTGTTTGCCCATGGTTTGCCAGGAAGATGTGATTTCTGTCAACTCGTGGTAGTATGTCGGTATGTGCTGGGGGACGGCCGTGCTGATTCAAGCGTAAGTTATGCCATAAAGTATTGGTGGCAGCTGGGTGTTTGCGAGCCACGCTGGTGTGCATGTGTTGTCCTGCTCACTCAATGACTCTTGGCTACTGTTGCTGCTGCCTCTGCTGCCTGTTGCACCTGCTGCTGCTGCAGCCGTGCTCAAGGAGAAGGTCACGCTGAGCGAGGTGGCAGTAATAGAGGGCGTGGAGTCCATGGAGACGGACAGCTAGGAGCAGCAGTAGGCGCGGCACAGCCTGGGCAGCTCCTGGCTGCAGCAGTGAACGCTGGACGGCAACAGGGGCTTTGCTTGCGGCTTTCCAGCTGAGTAGCTGCAGCAACAGTAAGTCACATGCGCGGTGCTGCAGCAACGCACTCTTGAGATGTTGTCGAAGTTTTGTGGTTGCTGTTCTGGCATGTTGCAGGGCATGCATGTAGCCGCCTTGGAAAGCCTTCAGAGCCCACCGTGGCCTGTATGTACTCATAAGGTCCCATGTTAGCAACTCAGGGTTGGTAGCCATGTTCGCAACTCATGTGCACTCACCATGCTTTGGACCTTTGCATGCGTGTCCTGTTGCGCAATACTAGTTGGCTTTGGACAAGTGTCGAGTGTGCTGTGTATTGCATTGAGCTGAAGTACATGACCAGCGTGTTTCATGGGTAACACTGTATCGGCACGTCTGCAGCGGTCGTCTAGGTGGCTCGTAGTGCTTGCATGCTGGTGCCACAGGCAGCAGCAGCCCACTCAGACAGGCACTGGTGCTGTCTCAGAGGGCCCAGGTGTCACTAGTCTGGTGACCTTCAACCAGTTGCCTATACCACGCCTGTATGCGATTATCAATGCAACATTTGAAGTTCATAAGTGGTCCGTGGCATGGAATGTGCAGGCCGAGCTGCCCGCCCATCCACTGTGAGTATAGGTTTGGGCAACCAGATCTCGCGGCAACACCTCACACCAGCGGGACAGATGCACCACCTGTAATCGTTGGCACCATCCAGGACATGCCGTGCTGCACGAAGAGCACGGTGCCAGTGGCACCAGCGTGGACGTATATATACGAGACCCTTGCACTTGCAGCCTGCGCTTGGGTCCAGCATACTAGATACTTTTATCGCTCTAGATTCGTTCAGTGGTCATCAACCAGCAGCTCGGAGGCAGATCTCTGAAGCACCATGGGACAAGTGTAGTCCGAGCAGCAGCAGTACCGTGGAAGTCCTCACCCCTTGCTGTAAGGAGGCAAACCAGCATGATCACAGCTGCAACTAAAGGGCAGATGATGCGCGGGCACGGTGACAAAGGCTGGGCTGGTCAGCGCTCGGCTGCAGCGCTGGCACATGTGCCAGCACAGCACATCTCTTATGTCATGGAGCACATCAGGCTTGCTTGAAGCCCTGATTATCAACCTCAACTGCAGCTGTACACGATAGCAGAGGTATCTGGGCTGAAAACTATAGGCAGCTCAATATGTAGCAAGCGCCAGTGATGCTCTGCAGCTTGCCAGCAAGCAGCTGCCAGCCCAAGGTCCCTGCAGTGAGGCAGCTGCTTCAGCCGAGGCACCACCCTGCAGCTGCCAGCGTCAGCTGGCCGCATGCGATTGCATCTGCTGTATTGTACATTCGGCTGCACAGAATCCAGCACTTGGTGCTTGTAGAGTTTAATGCGCTCAGCACCTACTGGCGCTCACCACAAGCTCACATGATCATGCTGTGCAAGGGACACGGGCGCACAATGAGTGTCAAGGCAGCACTGCCGTGCCAGTGATCCCATTGTGCTGTTTTGAGGAGCTTCTGACTCTAGTAGGTATATACATGCAAAACTCTGTGATGCTGACGCTGGTATTGCTGCTGCCTGGTGCCCAGGGTTGCACACCCGGCTGGAAAGGCAGACGCAGCAGGCGTGACGCAGCGCAACCCGCTGCTGTTGAACAAGTCTGCAGACATCTGGACGGAGTCCGCCTCTGCACCTGCAGACTGGTGGGGTGCAGCGCCGCCAGCCGCGCCATACCGCGGTTGCAGGAATGTCAACGGCCGCTGGACGATTCCATTGCCAGACACGGACTGATCACTGACCGCACGCTGCGGCAGCGTGCCATCTCGGAATGGCATAGTATGGGCTTCCAGGAATTTCAGGTGCTGCCACAGACCGGAGTTTGATCAATCATTCTTTTGGAAAGTTCCGTTGTGTTATATGTCTGGGCATGTTGTTCATGTTGTCGTCTGCCAGACTTGGCCAGGTGCTCGTGTTATTGCAGCAGCAGGCGGCCTGCATGGCTGGGCAGATCATGCCGTGCGCGGGCTATACCGTAAAGTTTACGAGCAACAGTGCCATGCCATGACCCAGTCGAACTATACCTTACAAGCAACAACACGTTCAACTGTGAACGGCTCCCGGCAGTTGGGTTGGCCCAACTTGGGTCAATCATTGAATTATTGACCAGTACTGGCGTGGGTGGCCAGCTGGTTGCCAACCAGCGAGCGGAATGATCATCGAGTCGCTCCCCAAGGTAACAAAACATTGTGAGCGGTTCTGTATAGTTACATTCAATGTATGCCGTAGCAGTGCTGGTGTGCCTACAGGCAGGCCAGACACCACCGCCGCGGCACTCGTCGGACGTGCCGCACGGTGCAGCCCACCCGGGTGACTGTGACAGCCGCTGGTGCGTCCAAGGCCCTTGGACGGTTTGGCACAAACAATCTTTGCTCACCATCATGAGCCAGGTCGTACCCGCGTAATCACCCAAAGCAAAACGTGCACCACATTGGCTAGGAAGGCCGCCTTCCGACAACCACAACACGCACTGACTCAGTGCCCGCAGTGAGGGCCCACGGTGGGTCAACTTGACCTTGCCTGCTGCAGCATGCTGCGCATGCGCGACATGATGAATATACTGGCACGTTTGCCCAGGCTGGGGGTCACCCAGCCACTGTTGAACAAGTGCCGTACAGTCGCTGTGTTTCGGAGCAGCAGCAGTGAAGCTGCACGCAATGGTGCTGGGCCTGCCGCCCACCCGCTGCCCCTGCAGCTGCTTATTCACACCTCGGACCCCTGCTTCCCCGGGCGCCCGCTCTACTGCATTTCATCGTCGTCATCGTCCATGCCCTCGCCCTCGTCATCGTCCACTGTGGTGATGCTGAAGTAGTGGCCCCCCAGCAGCACGTAGGAGCCGACAGCAGCAGCAGCGCCAGCCAGCCAGTACTGGCTGCCCTTCCACATGCGCACGTCATCCACCGTGGGCGCAGGCTTCGGCTGGCTGGATGCACCCTGCAGCGCAGCAGGGGGCAGGACAAACCAGCGCTGAGCAGGATATGCAAGCAGTGATATGCCATTTGCTGTTGCGACATGCCGGCAGCCTTCCTTGCTGATATGCATCTGCAGGAAAGCAGCTGTCACGCTTGAGCGACCCAACCCTACTATGCACAAGCAGCAGCTATACCCCGCATGCAGTTCAGCGCTGCACCGCACCTGCGCTGCCTCCGACCAGCTGCCTGCATCGTCCAGTGGCGGTGGAGGCATGGCTGTGCTGAACAGGTCCTGCAGGATGTTGTCCACGTACGACGCCAGCACAGGCAGGCGACCAACCTGCACACGGCACAGCAGGCGGCAGCCAGCAAGCTCTGAGCACAGTAGGTGCAGCAAAAGCATGTGCTGGCAGCTCAGCAGTAAGCAACGCACTGCCGACACAGCATCCTTACATTGACGCGTGCTGTACCAAGTGCGCTGCACTGGGAACCGCCAGAGGCACTGCAGTGCGTTTGCCGGAGGTGCTCTGCCACCCCCGTCTGCCTGCCTGCCAGCGTGCCGCACCTTGTCCCTCAGCACTGGCGCTGCCACTGGCGAGTGCCTGTAGAAGGCCAGGTGCCCAAACAGCAGCGCATCAAGGCTGCTGGGCCTGTCGCCAAAGAAGAAGCGGCCCGGGGAGGCACGCAGCCTGTCAGCGACAGCAGACAGCACCTCCACAGCGCCCTGGTAGGCCTGCGCGCAATGGAGCAGCACGGCAGCAGCAGGCAGAGCATTTGCAGGTGACCAACTCAGGACCAAGGACACCAGCAAGCACATGCTGAATGCAGCAGGCTGCATACCATACATGGCCAAGCAGCAGAGTCTTCTGCTGTAACCCCCTACACATGTAGCATTAACAGCACTGCGGCTTGCCTTGACGATTAAGCTGCGCAATTGCCAAGGCACTGCTCCTGGTTGAATGCTTTGCACAGTGCAACAGCACGATGCAGCAGCATACAGTTGCTGCACTGAACAGCACACATTGCTGAAACGTCTTTACTTCAGCATGCACATCTGTCAAGCAATCGACCAAGAACTGCAGCAATCCTGCCTGCCTGCCCCTCGCACCTTGAAGCCGTCTATGTGGCCCAGCAGCTTGGCCATCTCGTTGCGTTGGCTCCACGGCACAATGTAGCTCAGGGGGAACGGCAGCTGAGAGCCATACGCGGCCTGGCAGCACCAGCACCAGCAGCAGAAGCACCAGCAGCAGAAGCAGGGGCGGCAGCAGCGGCAAGCAGGAGTTGTGAATAGTCATGACTGCTGACTTTGACAGCACACATATGTTGATTCTGCAATAGCATCAAAGCACACCTGCTGCTATGCTGTACCTGCTGCGAACGTTGGCAGGAAGGACTGACACCAGCAGTACTGGCATGCAGCCGCTGCAATGCTGCTGCAGTACGGCGGCTGCCATCAGCACAACTGCTGCTGCTGCCTCTGCTGCCTGCGTCTCCATGATGCTAGCACAAATGGAGATGCAGCGTGGTAGCATGTGACACAATACGTGACACCTGCTGCACCAACTGCTGCTCAGACAGCTTGAGCCTGCTGCTGCACCCTTTCCCTGATTGGCGTCATCAACCTGCTGCTGCATGGCTGCCTGCCTGCCTGGCTGTTAGTTTGCTTGCAGACCGATGTGTGCGATCCACTCAAGCCAAGTATAACGTGCAGCACGTGCATCACAAGAAGCTGCTCTGCTGCTGCAACCTGCGGCGTGCCTGCAGGCGTCATCCCTGCGCTGGACCTGGGCAGTGACGTGGCCGCACCTTCCTGAACTCGCCGTAGCCGCGCTTCTCTATCCAGGTGGTGTAGTGCGTGGCCACGTCTAGCTTGGCCTGCAGCAGCGTGGCAAACGCCAGCAGCTCAGCACGCTGCGGCGCCGCCAGCCAGCCGTCCAGGTCGCCCGCCCCGCTGGCTGCCAGTGCTGCTATGATGGCGCGCGCTGCTGCCAGGTCGCCCGCGTCTGTTGCTGCTGCCACGTCACTGCCCAGGTCCAGCGCAGGGATGACGCCTGCAGGCACGCCGCAGGTTGCAGCAGCAGCAGCAGCAGCGCATGACGATAAAAACTTGCATAGTGCTCATTGCAAATGCGTTCGTCCTGCTAGGCTGAGGCTGGACAATGCAGGTGCAACTGCCCACTGCTCAGCTGGTCCATCATACTCTGCAACCGCCACACATGGCAAGCAGAACTGTATAGTTGTGCAGGCACGGCCAGTGCAGCCTTTCCTTTGACGATTCGCAGTGTGGTGAAGGGCCTGAGGTTGCAGCTGGAACATTATGTCTGAGCTCTGGCTCCTGCAGTTGATTTTGGTAGTGACAAACTGCCAGCCATCAACCCGCACCTGTTGGTGTGCTGGATGAGCTGCACTCCTGGCAGAAGAACTGCACCTTAGCCATTCTTAGCGCTGCCTGCGAGTGTCATGGCATCATGTGTCACCAACAAGCGCATATCCCACTGCTGCTGTCTGGGGTCTGCCGCAGCAGGTGCAGGTGCCGCCAGTACTAGTCAGTTGTACCTCTGCTTGCAAAGACGCTGCAGTGAGCGATGGCAAACCGGCATGACCGGGCCATTTGTACAGCACTATGTTTCTTTCTGTCATGCCGCTGATGGCAGATCCTGCTCTATTATTCTACTGCTGTTGTGTTGAGTGTTTGGTGAGCAGTGGGTGCTGCTGCTGCAAGTGATCTTGAAGTACTTTGCTGCAGCCCAAGCAGCGATCAAACTACTTGAATTATTGCGGGACACGATAACATTTGGGGTGTTCTTCTGCTGTTTGGGTACTACTTGGCCTGCAAAAGCCCAGGGGTACTGTCCTGTGCTGACAAGGATCCTGGGTCGGCAGGTAGCTCGACCCTGCGGCAAATCTTCAACAGTAGACGTTCACATCTGTGCTGCTACCATGAGTTCTGGCCGGACGCGTTGAAACAATGCAATGACCAATGAAGTAAGCAAAGGTCTTGGGACGTGAAGACAGTGCTACAAAGAACCAGAGCTGCAGATAGTCGCTGCAGGAGTAGCTTGTGAACTTGGTGCACTGCTTGTGCGGGGCCAGCCACCCTCGGGCCTGCATTCAGGTGCGATTCTTGGTGCCCCGATGTTCCCGCTGCCCCGGCTATTACATACTGCTCCGGCGATGTCTCCCAGTCCTGCTGAGACCAAGTGGCAAATTTTCTTACTTATAGTGGTTTCTGATTGGGTGCTGGCCGCGCAAGGTTCGCAGACAGCACTGCTGACAGCAGCATCACGGCCCTGGAACGTGCATGATGCCTGACCGTGCCATGCAGGCTGTTTACAGACATGCTTATACCTCCTGGTGCGCTGGAGATCAGCAACAATGCCAGCGTACCTTTGTTGAAGCTGCAGCAGCTGCAGCTGTCAACCGCTGCGCTCTTGCTGGGCTTATGGCAGCTGATGCAGGGGCTCTCAATAGCCCTGCTGGCGTCTCTTGTGGCCAAAACGACAGCAGCCAGATCGTCAGTCAAGGAGAATGCGCGAAGTTCACTGCTGCTGCTGAAGCACGCATCGCGCAGCACCACGGGTCATGTAGCAACTTGGCTGCATATACATGTCAGAAGCAGCAGCAGTTCCAGCACTTGCAGGAACAAGTCGGCGGTCTCAGCAAAGGCGCGCAGCAAAAGCAGCATCCACAGCCAGCAGCAGCAGCAACAGCTTGAACGGGCAGGTGCCAGCCTAGGAGCAGGAGCACCTGCAGTGCCTGTACAGCAGTGCAGGCTGCTGTTGCCACCTCCGCTGCCACACCATGGTGGGCGGCTGACTGTAGTACTGGATCTGGACGAGACATTGCTGTGCACGTATAGGCTGCAGCAGGGGCCAGACAGCCTGCAGTTGGTGCCCAGCAACACTGCCAGCCCCACCAGCACAAGGCGGCGGCATTCACTGGCATCTATGCTCTTCAGCAGCGCCAGCAGCATCCGCAGCAGCGCCAGCAGCCGGCGGTGCAGCAGTAGCAGCGGCGGCTATTCGGTCACCTGCAGCAGCCCCAGCGAGGGCACGCTGGGCATGCTGGGCACGGAAGTAGGAGCTACCTGCTGGCTGCACTACGTGCCCACAGATGGTGCAGCAGCCGCCTCGTTGGGACACAGCAGCAGCAGCGGGGGCAGCACCACCCTAGCGGTGTTTGAGCGGCCTGGCGTGCGCCAGTTCCTGCAAGAGCTGGCGTCGTTTGCAGAGGTGGTGCTGTTCACAGCAGCCAGCTCAGCATATGCTGCGCCACTCGTGGACCTGCTGGACCCCCAGGTCAGCATCTTTGCGGCGCGCCTGTACAGTGACGCGTGCGTGGCAGCAGCAGGCCGTGGCGGCGTGAAGGACCTGGCAGGCTTTGGCCGGCCGCTGGGCCGCGTTGTGCTGGTGGACAACTCGCCCTACAGCTTCCTGCTGCAGCCTGCCAACGGACTGCCGTGCCTGCCGTACCACGGGCAGCGCGGTGACGGGCAGCTGCTGGGCGTGATCCTGCCGCTGCTGCGCAGCCTGGCGCAGCTGGGCGACATCCGGCCGCTGCTGGAGGCCAAGTTCCGTGTGAGGGAGTGGCTGGCCAGCAAGGGCTGCGAGGTGCCGCCACCACCCGCAGACGAGGTGTGGGCGTGAGCAGGGTGGGCAAAGCTGCGTCATGTTTGTGATTGAGGCTGATCTGATGCTGGCCGGCTGTCATGGGTTCCTGGTGTGCATATATGTGTGCAGATGGCGGGGGTTGCAGGATGGTTGTATGTGAGCACACTGATTGCGTGTTTGTGTGGGGAGCTGTTGTAGTGGGCTGCAGGCGCCGTCTCTAGTGTGATTTGCTCATGCACGTTGCCCAGAGAACATAAGGCACTGGCCTGCATGTTGATGCCCGCAGCTGGCAATCGCTTGCTGCACTTAGGACTGTGGGTAACGCAAGATGCTGCCAGCATGTATGCTTGGCGCAGTGAGACTGCACATAGCGTTTGGTGCTTGGAAGGCGTATGGTCCTGCAACGCACGGATGCAGGCGCACACCCAACAGCCCTGCAGTTGATGTGCCACAGCTTGCAGGATTCTTATGCTTAGCGTGGTGTGTACTGCTCCTGCTGCACGCAGCACAAATTGTGCCGTGCCAGGGACAGTGTCGTGATCAGCCTGATGCCCCGCGTGGCCTCGAGCGGCAAGCATGTGTGGAGTATGGTGTTTGCTGGGTCGCATGCATGCATGCGTCTTGGCGCCAAAGTCCTCATAAGTTCTGTGGTATGATGCGCACTGCATGGATTGAAGCGCGACTGTGCATGGTGATGTTGCGGCAGCGCCTGGCCGTCAGGTGCCTGGTCATGCTCTTTTGCCACGCGTTGCATCAGTGCACATACGTGTTTCATTGCTGCATGGTTGCCGTATATGCAATTCATACATCGCTGGGTTGCTTGTGTACGGTTTTGCATGACGATGCCATGCCAGGAAGCAGTTGTCTGTGCAGAGCCGCGCTGTTGGTGTGGGGCTCCTGTGCGCGCTGGGTATGGCGGTGTGTGCGCGCCCACGCAAGAGGGTGTCTCAGAGTAGAAGGCAGGTTTCCAAGTGAGTGACCCCTGGGGTCAGGATAGCTGCAGCTTGTGCTGCTTTGTTCCTTGATGCGCCACGGCGTGCATGTACATCAGTCATTCATGGGTATCGTGTGTGTGGCGAGGGCGTTGGCCGCTTCCATGCTGCTGTGGCTGTCATAGTTGCTGCCTTGCTTGCGCAACAGCCAGGGGCCACCCCCCTGTCTGGGCAATGACACGCACAGCATGTGTTGTACCTTAGCATTTTTGACTATGGGACAGCACCTGCCACACGGCAGGTGTACCATTGAAGTGCACTTTTACTGAGATGGGTGTGAACTCTGTTATGCATGGCTGTTCAAGAGGCCACGAAAAGCCATCTGTTGCAACATTTTGGCAGTAGCGCCGCTGCTGAAGCACCTCCAGGGTTCGGGATTCAGCGCATATGGATAGTCGGGATTGAACAGCTTGCGTGCTGAAGTTAAGCACACCAGGTTGCATTTTTCAGATGTTGCTGATAACATCCGCGGGCATGGATTGCGTGACTCACGCATGATGCCATGATCTTGTCTAGATATGGTGTGGGTAGCGCACGCGCCTCTTCGGCTGTCATATGGCTACTTGTTTTCCACATGTCATATGGATGGTTTGTCCAAGCATGGCGCGTTCCAGCTTAGGTGTCGAGTAGCCTTTGCCATTGAGGCAGTTCGTTTGAAGCAGCGGCCACGGTGTGTTGTCACAACGCCGTTATTCATGAGGCCACCAGACTGTAGACCCTGCTGGCATGATCTGTGGTTGGGGTAGTCCTGCGTCAATAGTTGGCCACGTAGTTCTGGCTTTGCTGCACTCATCACGTGTGACGTTAGTCGCACAGCTCTCAACCCAGTCACTGCTCAGTGTCATGACACGTTGTCTGCAACACTGCACTATGGCGTGCTGTTTGTTTGCATACACATTTATTGAGCGCACAGTTTCCGTGTGTGGGAAAGCACAAGGCAAGGGCGGCGTGTGTCCTTGGATGATGTGGCGCTCAGCCAGCCTGGCTGGGAGGCCCCCCCTAACCGGCTGTAGCGCTCTTATGCGTGACATGTGGTGGCTCCAATTGTTCTTGCAAGAGCTCACATCAGTGATCATGCCTCATGCACTGGCATCTTCTGATGTAACCTACATATGTTCTAAAGAAGATGTGTGCCACGGTGCAAGGCTTGCAAACTTGTAAAGGCTTTATGCACATCGCAAGCCTTGCAAGGCTTGCACAAGACACTCAGCAATCATCTATCTAGGCTAGATACCTCCCGGCAAGCCCCCTTGCTACCCACAACCGTTGGCTAATGATCACCTGACTGTTACTGGGTTCCGCAAGTCGCCAAGTGCATCTCAGACCGTTCAACCCGGGAACGGTCCGACTCAATCGGATTGGGCCGGTGACTGGTACCAATCCTAGGCGGCCAGGCCTGCGCGAGAGCAGAAGTATGTGTCTTGCGCAAGGCATGCCTGCATCATCGGATCACTGCCAGTTGCTGCGCCGGCCGCCGGCAAATTGGGCCGCCGTGCAGCGCCGGCATCATACGGTGGACCGATCACGATGGCAAGCCTAAGAGTTCAGACCAAATTCAACTCAGTCAAGCAGCCTGCAGATAGACAGAGGGGTCACCGGACGCCGGCCGTCTGCCAAGTTGGCATGCCATGCAGGGAGCCACACTGACCACATTCCCCATCGGACGCCATATTGCAGGCTTCATTAGATGGACCGATGACGCCAACGGCAACTTGCCTGGGACAAACTCTGTCCCAACAAACCGTTTGTTGGCAATGCCAGCACGGCGGGCATCATTCCAGCGCCGCATGCATGTTATGAGATCACCCAGCTAAGTCACTTAGCCTGAGCGGTGTTGCTGCTGCAGCTGCTGCTGCTGCTGCTGCTTTGCCCTGGCGCGTGTCAGCATGTGTCAGCAATGACATCTACCCTCTGCTACCTGCTGCCTTGCCCTTCAACCGGCTCTGCTGCCACAGCCGACCGGCTCAGCTACCAAATTGTAACGCCAAGCATTACTGTGCACTGGGAACGCAAGGGAGAACTGTCGGCATGCTCCTCCAATCCGTATTAAGCCCAGCACCGCTCCTCGACTGGGCTCCTGACGCCAGACCTGAACCCTTGCGGGTAAGCCCAGAGCCAGGATCGGAACCGCATGCCAGGGCCTTCGGCCCTGTCTGGGGCTGAACTGGGGTTTGCCTAGCCACATAGGCTTCGCCTGACATGGCTTTGGCCTGAACTGGGATTGTTGTTCCCTTGCTGCCTGTTACATACCTCCCCCTCTGGACCTTTGTCGGCCCGACAAAGGAGTACGGCATACAAAGCCGCTTTGCCGCAGCCGATGCTGGTGCTGCTGCAGCTGGTGCACCTGCACCATCATGGCGGTGGCCGTTGCTGCTCTTGCGCGCCTTGTCCTTGCCGCCAGCCTCTGTGCCCAGGACACTTCCTTCTTCTAGAGCTGATGCTGCCGCTGTTTGTGCTGGGGCTCCTGCAGTGACGATGGGCCTTGCGCACCCTCGCTTCTTGGTGCGTGGCTCATGCTCATAGGCTGGGTAGCTGATGGCATGGCCTGTGCATACAGGGCGCACAATGACAGGAGGCAGCACGACAATGCAGTGTTTGAGAACAGCAGCACTGATCAAAAGCTGCAACTCTGCTGCACTGTGACATCAGGCATGCTGCGAAGTGTCCACAGCAACTGGCACTGCTGATGCACTGCTGCTTAGCCGCTGGTGATGGTGATCAGGTACACATGGAGCTGCAAGCCCTTGTCCACTTGTGCCTAAGCATGCTCGTCAGATTTCAATCTAGCAACATAACTCCACAACTACATAACATTCAACATGCAGAGCAGCAGCTTTCTGGCCAGCTGCGATGTACTCCATGCTGTGACAGCCGATACAGCAGTCGGGTTGCTGCTCCTGCTATAGGCAGCAGCGCGGGGCGTTCACCTTCCACTTTGGCAAACTTTGTGAGCGTGTGTGGTATGGGCGCCTTGCCAGCTGCTGTGATATGCTGCACCTGCCAGCCCCGCAGCAGCAGGGCGTCACTGATCAGGCTGCGGTGGCAGCTGAAGCACATCTGCGGCAGACAGACGGTGATGCAAGCAGCATGCAGCAGGCCGGGGGTTGTGAAAGTGTGCCGCACCTGGGACTGTCCCACAGCGGGCAGCAAAGCCTCGTCAGCGTACACGTGACTCGTTTAATTACTGTACATAGTTTAACATGCTGGCTCCACGCTGTTGGCGTGTTCCTTGCTTGGTCCACTCGTATAAACTCAAGCAAACAACTACTGCAGAAGATCAGCTTGCGCAGTGCGACTTCGTTGCTTCGGCTGGAATGATGCCTGACCAAAGTCTGAGTATTGGATGAGGATCATGGCTGTTCACAGCGCATCCTTCCTGTTGCTGCAGCTGCTGCTGCCCTGCTCACCATCTCTGCGCACATGTACGCTGCTGGGCAATGAGCTTCTGCCTCCTGCAGCAGCTGCTTCAGGCCCTCCTGGAATTCCTGGAACTGCATGTAGTCAGCATAGCCTGCAGAGTGGCAGTGCGAATGAAACCAGGACTGCAGTTGAGCGTACACAAGCCATGGCATTCAAGCATCCACCAGCTGCTGCTGCTACTGCTGCTGTAGCACTGCACTGTCTGCAAGTTTATGCCTAGCAGCTATCCTGGCACAAATCACACACCAACCAGCTCATTACCTCTGAAAGAAGCATTATCCCATCCTGCATTCAACTCGGAGGCCTTGTTGCGCTTCCGGAGCCCGCCCAGCTCCTTGCCAAGCCACATGTACCGCAGCCCTAGGCCAGGCAGCTGCTCCGCTAAGTGCTCCTTGTTGAACTGCGGATTGGTGCCAGACTTAGGTATCGAACGCACGTCGATTAGCAGCTTCACGCCATGTTCCTGCAGGACGCTTACAAGCTCTGACAGAGTACGGGTACTGTGGCCGATCGTGAACATAGTGGGCGCCATGATCACATAAGCAAGAGACTGATAATAATGGTGCATCACAAGAGTCCATGCTTCACCCGGGAGGCGGTCGGAATAACTAGGGCTTTCCTGGCGGACCACGTCCTTCATACTGTGCATCACAGTCCTGCCACCTGCACCTCTGTTGCCATTCATGTTCCAGCCAACCACAACATAGCAAGCGAACCATTCAAAAGGTCAATGGGACACCATATGTATGCTTCTGCTCAATGTCGGCTGCTGAAGCACATGGCACATATGCAGGGGCCACTGCCAGCCTGAGATCTGGTCTAGACGCGCACAGTGCTGCAGAATTATGCTACAGCAAATCAGGTTGTTGCGCTAATTCAACCCGACTGAGTAAGGCACAGTGCACTGGCATGCTGAACAGAAGGGTAGATACTCTTTAACCGGCATCAATAGAACACACAATGCAACTGATGTCTTGCCATAAGCAATCCTAATTGATGTCTTGCCAACTGCTCCTTTGCACTGGACAAAAGCAACGTCGAGCCGCACCGCAGCATCCACTTGTGTCCATGCTCAGAGTCAGCAGCCCACCGGCTGGACGTGTGTCCACACAGCCTAATGCTGTCAAGCCTGCACCCCACTGCAACGGCCAGCCCAAGGCAGACGCACTGCAGCAGCATATACGCCGCACAACCACCACCACCACCACCACCACTGTGCAGCATACGCGCTGCAGCAGCAGAGGCCGCCATCATCACCTGCCACCCCACCCTGGGCCACCCCAGCCACGCCCATGCAGCCTGGTCCTGCCCATATGCTCTCACCCAGACACAGCAAACACAGACCCCACCAACTACCGTGGTATCACTCTGCTCAGCGTGCTCTACAAGTTTTACACCAGCGTTCTCAACCAGCGCCTAATCAAGTTTGCAGAAGGCGGGCTACAGACTGACAGCTCAACACGGCAGCAGCAGCAGCAGCAGCCGGCACAACAGCAGCAGCAGCAGCCGACACAGCAGCAGCAGCAACAGCCGGCACAACAGCAGCAGCAACAGCAGCAGCAGCAGCAGCAGCAACGCCGCTGCTGCATGAGAGCCAGAACGGCTTTCGTCCTAAGCGCAGCTGTGCCGACCACCAGAGCATGCTAAGTGAGGTGTTGGGTGGGCGGAAAGCTGAAGGGAAGGATTCTTTTGTGCTGTTTGTTGACACCTACAAGGCTTTTCCGACAGTGTGGCTTGATGGGCTCTTCCAAAAACTGTGGGATAAGCGTGTGCGTGGGAAGATGTTCCGTGTGCTTTACAACCTGTATCAGGGTGCCCGCCGCGTGGTGTCCCACGAAGGCCACGTCACTGACAGCTTCACATGTGACCCTGGTCAGGTTGTGGCAGCCATACAGGCTGATGATTTTGTTGCAGTGTGCGGATCCCTGGCTGAGGTTCAGGCTGTTGCTGCAACAGTTTATGATTACAGTTGTAAGTGGCGTTTTAAACTGAATAGCTCATGGGTAACATGATGATGATGAAACTGAATAGCTCTAAGTCTGCTGTCATGCACGTGTCACCAGGTAGGCAGCCCAGCCAGTTGGCTGCTTCTGGCATTGTTTGGAATGGTGTTCCCGTGCCTGTTGTGCCAGAGTACTGCTACCTTGGCTTGTGGTTCAATCATGTTTGCAATTGGAACATGCACTTTGAGAAGATGTTGGCAAAAGTGCATCGTGTGAAGGGTGGGCTCATGCCAATCTGGAAGAGCCTGCACATCAGTGTGGAAGTCAAGCGTGTCATTTTGCTGACATGCATTTGCCCAATTGTTGAGTATGGCAGTGAGGTCTTGTTCCCGTCAACTACAAGGCAGTTACAGCAGATTGACAAAGTGCAGACTGACATCATTAAATGCGCAATGCGTTGTGGCAAAGAGCGTCCTTGCTCCTCGATTCTGCTGGCTGAATGGGGTGTGAAGCCATTGCACATGTGGCTTCATCAGAGGGCAATGGAGTGTTACTTTAGGCTTCAACGATTGCAGGATTCCAGGCTGCCACGTCAGGTATTTTCTGCTGAGTGGAAGCGCCCCAGTGGTGCTGTTGCAGTAACACCGTGGCATAAGTATGTGCAGAGTTTGTTGCGCAAGTATGGTGTGGATGTTGCAGCGGCGGCTGATCGCGCTAGTGCATGCAAGAGTCACATCAGCTGTCAAGTCAAGAAGTTGCATGCCGATAGAATTGCTTGTGAATCACTGCAACACTCTACTTTGAGCCGTTACGTCATGCATGTTCACCCTACGCATGCTGATGCCATGCGCTTCAAACGGCCCAGGCCATTTTTGTGTGATGGTGCGCCAACACGTGGCGTTGAGTTGCTGCTGCGTGTTCGCATGGGATGTCTTTGTGTGCACGAGCGTACCAGTCGTTATGGGGGTAGCAGAGCAGATTCTAATACAGCGTGTCCTGCTTGTGGTCAGAATGTTGAGTCTTTGTCACATCTGATGTTTGATTGTCCTGCCACTTCTGCTCAAAGAGATACTATGTTGGATGAGATTCGGTCTGTTTTGCAACAGACAGCTGCTGGTGGCGCTGGAAAATTGCGCAATGTATTGTCATTGACTGATGCATCGACCAAGTTGTTGCATTTTGTTTCTGATGATGTTTGAGGTAGCAAGGGGGTTTGCCGACTGGTGTCTAGGAGCATTGCTGCGTATCTTGCTTGAATTTACCGTTGCAAAACAAAATGGTTCGCCCGGGCGTAATGGCGATGCTATGGCTTGATCTGGTAATTTGATGATGATTACTTACACTTCCAAGCATAGCCATAGCCAATGATACGTAAATGCAATGCCCAGAACCTCAACTCCAGCACTGCATACTTTCCAAAATACGATATGAGCAGAGGTATCTGCCCTCAAGCAGCATCAGACTACTAACAAGTGCTGTGATAATAGAACGCCAAGCTGCTGCTTCTTGTGTTGACTGATAACCTCAGTCACCACACCACACATTACCACGCGAAACAAACCTACCCCATCATACCAGATACTCACACACCCGCAAGCAGTGCTGTGTGCATTACACGTGCTCACATGTGCATGCACTCAATACATAAGGATAGCTGATCGGCTTCACCCCAGCCTGTTTGGGCATCAACAGCACATCCTACATACGTACGTTACGTAGTGACATAACACTGGCGTGATAAACCTATAGATACTTAGTTCTATAGACCTATAGATCTTTAGACCTATAGATCTAGCTAGGTCTTGATTCCTGTGCTCACTGTGTGATTGTTGTTGTAATATGTGCAGGCAACGGACATGCAGCAGCTTCCTGCATACCCATGCATTGCGCCAGCATCTCACTGCACCTCCATCCTCATCATTACCTGACTTCCTGACAATACGCACGGAGTGCACCACAGACTGCTCGTGCCGGCAGCTGCTGCTGCAGATCTGCTGCGGCGGCAGATGACGCAGCAGTGCAGAAAGCAGCAGCTACTAGCACCGATTGACCTTGGATGAGATCCACACCACGCACAACACCGCACCACACAGAACAGTGAACTTACGCGCGCCTTCAGTCTTCGCAAGCGCAATGCTAACTGCTACGCTCAGTTGCAAGCGAAGCAGCTGTGAATCAATGCAGGCAAGCCCCAGACATTGCGCACAACGCGCACCCCAGACATCGTACCCTGCAGCATCTGTCTCGTGCAGATCATAGAGGGTGCATACTCACATAACAGAGGTTGATCAGCAGCTGGCAGATGTGCCTCGCACCAACCACACATAAGCACCATATCAACAGATGCTCAGGCACAGACCAATGTAAAGCACATCAACATGCAACAAACCCAAAGGGAAACTTAAGTTATCTCTCCTGATAACTGTGTGCAGCACACAGGTGCAGCTGTCTCAGGTAGCAGCAACTTGCCTGCGTGTGAGCCTATATCTCCATATCCCCAGAAACTCCCATACCTGCAGCAGCTGAGCCATAGCAATAGCGATGGAGTCAAGTCGAAGTAAACTCAACGATAGCTATGAAGTTGACTTGACAATATATGGCCGCTCTGCACTGCATTCAAGCACACGATGATGTGTGCAGCACATGCAGCAAGCATATCCGGGTGCAACCAACCAGCGTGCGCGCCAAGCTGCGAATGGATGTAACAGCCGCTTGTGCGCAACTGACACTGCCCACCTCTGCACGACTCAATACTTCAATAGCAACGTAAAGCAACGTGCAAGCCTAAATGAAAGGCTGTATTGTGTCATGCTCAACGAAATTTCTTCCGCTCCTGAGGGGCGTGGGGCCGATGGCGTTGATGCTATGGCTTAATGGGTAACATGATGATGATGATGATGCTCAACGAAATCTTACAGGCTGCACTTGTGGCACAACTCCACATGCATGGAGGGATAGTAACACCACCAGCATCGTAGCCCCCATGACAAGCTGCTGGCACATGATGATTCAGCGTGTAACAGCATGCCCGGCAGTTGATGTGCTACATGGTGTACAGCACATGTATGGGGTTGACTGTTAGAAGCGCAGCCCACTCGTGTAATAGAATGGATCGTGCAAGGTCAAACAAGTGCCGCCGATACTGGGATCTGCCATAACACACTCGTGTAGTATGGATCGTGCAAGGTAAACAAGTGCTGCCGATACTGAGATCTGCCATGACACAGCAGAAGAGAGACGCTTCCTCCAGCAACACTCAGCATATGTGGTGGATGCAGCTGGCATAGCTGAACAAT